>QEPC01002857.1:2718492-2735575 GCA_003113815.1 Sphenodon punctatus
ACATGGACCTGCCTGCTGTCATTCTCATCGTAACCAAGCCAAGTACGTGCACTTGAGACCTCGCATCTTCATGAATGTTAGACCCTTTGTCTCTCCCTCTGTTCCCCTTCCTAAGTCTCTCCCCCAGCTCCTGTCTCTCAGATTGTAAGCCGTAGGGGCAGGAACCGTGTCTATTTTATTACTTTGTAAAGTGCCAGGTACACTGCTGGCGCTATATAAATGTTTGTTAATAATAATAATAATAATATTGACTGCTGCTCCACCTCTGGCAGGTGCCCCAGGTTTGGGTGGCCTGCTCCACTCGTGGTGCTCCAGGATGTTCTGGAGCACTGCAAGTGGAGCTGGCCCAGAGCAGGCAGTGCCTGGAGCAGTTATTTACATGGACGGGCCACCCGGAAGTGGGGCAGAGTAGGGGCAGAGCAGGTGTCCATCTAAAGACACCCAGTGTTTTAAAATGTTAACTCTTGGGAGGAAATTCCTAAAATTTAATTCCAGAGCTGGAGTTTTGTACCAATTTTTTAAATGAAAAATTAGTTTTGGACTGAACTGAACTTTTTGCTGAAATTTCATTACATTTTCAAAATTTTAAGCAAATTCTGGCATTCCACCAGGGCTAGGGAAGGTCTTGGTGGAGTAACTGAATCTGGGAGTATGTTTACTTATTCTTTTACTGGGGCTGCTACAACTTGCTGCCTGGTTTCCCTCAGCCCTGTTGCTTCTGACTCTCCCTCATTGATTTGCTAGGGCCATATAGGGATAACAAGCACTAGCAGGCATGCCAGCTATTTCAGTAGCCAGTCAGGAATTTCAAGATTATTCCAAGAGCTTCACAGAAGCTTCACTTTTATACTTAACCAGGTATAAAAGTATATTTTACTTCCATAATACATCAGGATTGACTCACTCCACCAGGAAGAACAAACAATCAGAAAAAGATGCCCTAAATTGTGTGTTCCTGGAACAGGAGAGAGGGTTGTTTGTTTTCCTAATATTTTTCATCAAGTTGAGGTCTAAAATACCCCTGACATACACCATCTCAATTAGTGATCCTCATGAAGACAATTAATAAACTGCCATGTATTCCAGGTGGAAACATTATCCTTGGCTGTGACACATTCTTACTTCTCTGGAATTTTCAAGGGCAGTTCCGCTTGCTTTTTCCTTTCCTAACAGAATTCTTTCACAAGGGAATAATTGCCTAAATAGGTGCTGGAGTTTCTCCTACAGCTTTAGAAGAAAACAGTTGAAATGAAAGATGGAGAAATGGAAGTTCCCAGGAAGCTACTTCTACCTGCTTCGTCTACATACTTGTAAAACTATAACCATCAGAAAATGTGGATACATTCATTTAAAAACCTCTTTCGAGTGGTAGTTGTGTGAAACAATGATCTGTTGAATTTAATTCACAGATCAAAGAGGGAGGAAGTTAACCAACACAGTAAATTGATTATTTCATGGGTGACATAACCAAGGCAATGATTTATCTTAATAAGGAGCAACATCCCTCTAGTCTTTAACTGAATTCCAGCCAATGCAATAATACTCAGTTGTTAATGACTTTGATGTTGATGTGGAAAAGTGAATGACTGCATAATCACTGAAATGGGACCCCATCACAGTTGGAAATGTTTAAGCCAAATCATTTTGGACTGTGAAAAGAGCCCTGAGTGGAGGAGATTGGCTGGGTCCCAGCTTTTCAGCCTTAACTAAACAGGGCCTGAAAACTTTATCATACTGCTTTGCCCCTGGCTGGACTGCAACTCTGACAGCCCCAGAGAATTGGAGTTTAATGTATATGTCTATGAATTCACTGTGGAAAAAAACAATCCAGGGCTTAAAGCACCGATAATAAATACACATCTATCAGCACTCAGCTGAAAGAGTAATTAGTTAAATTCATCTTTAGGAGAGGGAATGGAAGAAAGGAAACAGAAGTTTAAAAAAAAAAAAAATTGACTGAAAGCTTATTTTTATACCCCATGTTACTAAATATGGTTTAAGAGCCTGAAATACAGCATTCGTCATTCTTAGCAACCTCCACCTCCTTTTTTCCCTCCTCTCCATCTCCCCTTAAATAATAAAATGGTCTAAAATTAGAGATGCTTTCTAGTATGTCTCTTTGACAATCATTGTTTTAGTTTGGACTGAAAGGTTCACGCTGAAAGGAAGTTTCCCATGGGCATCAACTACAATTTCCTTGACGACCACATTTAACTTTCAGATCAGGACAAGGAAACCAGGCCTTTTTTTATTTCTTGTCAGTTCATGATTCCTTTAAGGCTAATCAAATCCTGAATAAGATCATCTTCAAAGAATTAAGTTATTGCATCCATTTTTGATAACACGTTTTTATTTGTTTTAATAAGGTTTTCATCCTATCCCTCCTCTCGTATGTCCTTAAGCAAGGAGGAGACCGAGTGGGAGAAGGAGAGAGAGGGAGCTACGCAGGGAGAGAAATATCACAAACTGTGCTGCTGTAGCTTAGGTTTTCTAACCTTACCAGAAACACAGCTGCAGGTATGCTTGGAGGAATGCCAGGCACTCACCCTGTTTAAATACCACAGAGCCCCCAGGCTCCAGAAACATGATACTCCTGATTCTGATCATAAAAAAAAAAAGCTAAGGATTGTTAAACTGCTCATCCAGGCCTGCAGCTGGGGTTGACTAAGAGTGCAGAGTTGGAAAAATGCCCATGTGGCGAGATTAGAAACTCATTTGTGTAGTTTATGTGGCCTTGCCAGGAGCTTCCCTTTTTTTCCAAACCTCCTTCAGTTTATTAACTTTAAAAGCACTCCTTTCCTGTTGGGGATCTGGCATGGTTGAAGTGAGGCAGCTCTCTCCCCCTTTGCATTAACAACACTCGGAGGCTTTCTTTCCTGTTCAGCAGTCTGCTTGTGTGAGATCATCTGTGTAGAACTTTCAAACGGTCTATTTCTTTCTTTCTTTCTTTCTCTATTCCCCCACCCCACCCCTCTTTTCGGTTCACTCCTTATCCGAGAGTACAATCTAAAGCCAAGTGCTTTTAAAGATTAACTGCATTCAATAAGTCAGTACTTTCAGAAATATATTATGAAAGCAGGAAAAGAAAAGGCCTTCTTGTCATCAAAACCATAATAATTATGTGTCAAAGGTAATTACTGCTCTGTGAGTAATACATCCAATACTAAGTGACAGAGAAAAGAGCCTATACAGGTAGAAGAGTAACTGCTGGCCAAGTGAAATCTGATATAAAATTAACCACTATGCTTAAATTTTCTCTCTGCTAAAAATCCCGCCAATGGAAGTGAAAGAGGTAAAACCTAAACAATAAGAAAAAGAAAAAGAAAAAATATGCACATACATTTCTCAAAACTACTTTCCTCTCCCATGCATTGAATCACATTTTTCTGTAAATGAGATATGTAGGGTGAGAAATGTGTAGGCCACAAGAAAAACAAAACTCTTCTGAAACTCCTCCAAGATCAAGAGATGGAAGATCTCTCTCCCCACTTCCTTCCCCTTATAAACGGTTACGCTCACATACTATTAACCAAATGTACATTCCTTGTAAACTAGGTTTAAAAAGCAATATCACCACCATGTTACCAAACAGGTTTTGGGGTACAAACTGACTTTGAATCAGAGGACTATAAAATGAATAGTAATACTTCAAAATGAAAGTAATTCCCTGTATTCAAAACATTGTTTTAAATCAAGAAGTAAATGTCTTCAAGTCATATGGCCCAGATCACTGTAGCACTTAAGTGCAGGTACAGAGAAAAAAATTAGAAGTGTACCATTTAGCCACAATCCTCCAAATATTGATACACATGCTGTAGATATTTTATGTCCATGAGTATCCCCATAGGTTTCAATAAGATTACTCATTTTGATACATTTTTAATGTGTGATTCTCCAAAGTCAAGACCTAAGTGCAATGGGTGTGTATGTACAGATACATCATTTAAATATCCATGTGAATATTAATCTGAATTTTCAAATAAATCAATTTTCACTGTATTTGCACTTCTTTTCATGAATATTGTAGCAAATAAAGTTACTAGCAGGGATGTTTGATAGAACAATGATGAGCATTAGAACTTGTTAAATGAAGAAAAGGATTTATTTTTTTAAAATTACAAATAATTTTTTCATTAAATTTTTTGTTAAATGTAATCAAAGATTAATAATTTAATTTTTTTCCCAATGAACTCTAGTCAAAGTCCCATGAATTTTAAGCAAACAATGGGATTATCTTTATTTTAAAAATCTATCTCAGTAACTGACATTATCAGTATCTGAAACCTGTTTCTGAAAGCGTCAGTCACTCGGGCGGAGCACCACCATCACAACCCGACCAGGTCGTGATCATCAGGTCGGGGCCCTGATGCTAACACAGTCCCATGCCGGCTCCCAGGTCCTCAGGGAGGGCAGGGAACTACATGAATGTACAGGTGGTAGGCCCTGCCCATGAGCTGGGCCCACCCCTTGCCATGATGGAAGTCCATGATGGACCCGATCTGGGACAGGTCATGGCACGCTAAAACACACGTGACAGCCTGCTGTGGCCCGCTTTGGTCCAATATGGTGGACACTAGCCTGGACTGTGAACCCGGAGGTCTCTGGGATCACAGCCCGGGATTGACGCTGACATGACCAGAAACAATCCTGGGTCAACAGCTGGCAGCGCAACAACAAACGCACCAGTTGCTCATGAGTCAAAGCTAGTCTCAGAGGGTCAAAGCTGGCAACCGTCACGTTAACACCCATCGAAGAGAAACATTTACATTGACATATTTCAACAAGGTGTTCAGTCAATACTACTTAATTCTTGTTTGTTTGTTTTTCACATCTCTACCCTGCCCTTATCCATAGACACAGGAGACAAATTCTTGCAACATACTGCTTATAAATAAACTACAGTTCAAGAATGATCTGGCAAACCATTCTGATCATACAAATCTTGAACAAAAATTATCTGCCATCAACAATTTATGGACAATTTAAAAAATGTATGTAGAATGTATGTGGATTGAATTTAAGATTGCGTTGCTGGTGTTCAGGACCCTGTGTGGTATAGGTTCCAAATATATTGCTGACCTACTCCTGGAAACTCACACCCTGATGGTTATCTATGCTCAGAAACAACACCAGCTGTTGGGAATCCCACCATTGTGCTTGAAGTTGGCAGGTGATTGGGTCTTTGCTGGGGCAGGTCCCTCACTGTGGAATTCACTCCACCCCCTCCCCATTTCTGGCTCAGTTCCTTTCTCCTCACCTTTAAAAAGTTGTATTCTGTTTTCCTCTTTAAATGTTTTTTAATTGTTATTTATTTTTATTGTGTGAAGTACTTTGAGTGCTATATGGCGGGAGGGTGCTATTCAAATAAAATAAATAAATAATAATTATTAAATGTCACAAAATATGTACTTGATTATAAATTCACTCAGGATGGATATGTACACACATACACACACACACAAACACACATTTTGATCTTGCAGTTTTTCCATTGTTGCTTGTACTACTGAAAGCCTAGAGTCAGAGAAGCCAGAAGTAGTGGTTTTAAGAGAAGGCAGAGAAAGTGACAGTGAAATATGGAACTTGGTGAAGTTTATAATACCACTTCTAAAAGTGTCTGCTATGTGGATTGGGCCTCACAACTCAGGTTCAAAAAGCATGACTACCTAACTGTAGAGCCACACTGGGTGTTTTTAGATGGACAGTGCACAGCAGCCCCAGTTCTGCCTTCACCAGCCTGCTTCACCCCTGGGCTGGCCCATCTATCTAAAGTTGCCCACGCCAGATGTGCAACTGGAACAGGCCCTGTCAGCGCCACTCCGGAACATCCTGGAGCACTGGTGGTGGAGCAGGCTGGCCAAACCCAGGGTACTGGCCTGAAGCACAGCTGCTGTCCCTCTGATGTGCAGACCAATGCTACAGCTCCACTCCCAGCTGGCGGTGGCCTCGGGCAATGCCATAGAATTGTTGGTGCCAGCCTAGTGCACCAGGCGATCACCCGCAATGCTATGGTGGGGGTGGGGGTGCCGCATGGGCAGACCGTGGATCGGGTAACCTGCCACGACTGTCTAAAGATGGAGCTGGAAGTGAGCAGCTTCAAGGGCAGGCTGCCTCCGCGTCCATCTAAAAGCACCCATTGTGTTAGTTACATGTTATACTGCCTTGAATTGTTACTTAAATACAAACTACTTGAGGAGAAGAAAACATTTGAAAATATCAGCAAATACCTATATTTCTGAAACCATTAAACAAAGTACCTCCAGGAGTAGATAACTAACAATAATGATAATTTTTATTTAGCCCCCCTGCCATGGCACTCAGAGTGCTTTTCACAGAAAAATTTTAACACAACTTTTAATTCTCACAATAACCCTGTGAGGTAGGTTAGGCTGAGATAATATTGTGAATGGCCCAAGGTCACCCAGTGAGTTTCAGGCTAAGGGAAAACTTGAATTGGGGTCTCCTCCTACCTCCCGGTTCAGGTACTGCACACTTAGCTACTACACCACACTCACCTCCTTTCTGTTTTGACTAGGGATTGGTTCTGCAGGGACTAAATGTTATGATGAAGAAAAATCACATGACATGACCTGCTACATCAATATTAGTCGTGCACAGGAAGTACTGTGATGAACCAAACATGTTACTCCACATGTGTGGCAGGTAAACTGACCAGATGTATGACTGTAAGTATTGTTAAACAAAAATATTTCTGATTTATTGTTGAGAATAAGGACATTTTGGAGGGTAGAAAGAGATGGATAATTTGGAAATATTTCTTGCCATCAGCCTGTCTTCCTCTTATGATGATTGCTGAAAAATCCCAGAAACCCTCTCCCTTGAATGTGGTCTATCTTAAAGCCACGGTGAAAGCAGTAGGGTTCCACACGCGTAAGAACTGGCAGTGAAAAATTGAGGCAGCACAAGGATACCAATAAAAAAGAGATAAGGGAAAGCAGCTAAGTTTCTTGCTCAGTAGAGGTGGCGTTGATGTGGATCAAATCCAGAAGACAGGCAATTTTTGAGTTAACATGTCTCTCAGACATATTTGGGTCTATTGGGGTGAAGGGGAAGCCTTCTTATTTAAATCAAAACCTTTTGCCCAATTCTATCGTGTATATTACATAATACAATCAGTGCTGTCTATACGCATAATTATCAACACTTATGAAAAACAGACCCAATAGTATTCTCTGACCTTCTGCTGGTAAATAAGACACTGAAGAAATGAAATGTTCAGAACTGCCAGATTTGGTTATGGTTTCTGAAAAATTAACCTGGAGTGAAAGAAAATCAAGCTTCTGACTGGCACAGTTCTCAGTAGACTGATGCTCTAAGCTATTCAACTCTTTTATTTCTCAGGTCCCTGGTTCAAGCCCTACTTCTGCTCATCAGTCAGCACTTTGTCCTTGAACTGAACAACACATTTGTAATTTTCAACCTGACGAGAATTAGCTCCTGGAGGAAGAGGGAAATGGTTCAAATAGTTCTCACTGGTTACTAAATTAGAAACACCTGCTAGAGTTATAAATGCTTTTTTATATAACTCAGTGGCAAGGGAGTTCATTGAGAGGTGCAGAGGAAAGGAAAGGAAAGCAGCTCTAATAAAACATTTGCAGGTAACTGCTAGGAATTACCACTGCTGGATAGGTATGAGAGAATGAAATACCTGACCTCAGCTTACTGCCTCTGTGTACCACCAAGACAGACATTTGGTACTCTTCTGGCGTTAACTGGAAAATAACTGCCTGGAGCAAGATCAAATGTCTCATTAGCACTTATAATTGCTTCCATAAGATGAAAGTGAAAACATTAAAACAGCATAGAAACAGACGAAAGAAGAAAATATATAACTAGAGTAGCAAGACATTTTTAAAGAAAAAGAAAAACAACAAACCCTGATCCTTCCTGTGGTGTAGAGAGTACACTCTCTCACACAGAGCCTGCTCCTCTTTAATTTGAAGTCAAACAACAGGCAGAGACTTGTGAAAAAGCCAGTTTGAGGAATCATTCCTACCTGAACATTTATGGTTATTACAAATAAAACTGGAAAGCCTCTGAGCAATTGGAGTTGGCTGAAAGCCAAAATTGTATCTTGACAACTCTTCACTAAACTTTGGGCATGAATAGTCTGAAAACTGAAGTCCTGTTTTATGACTCTCCTCAAATCTGTTGTTGCTTTGTAAGATGCAAAGCCAACTTTTTTAAAAAGTTCAGAGATTCGTTGTTTGTGGAGAAAAAAATCCGCCGCAAACAGATCACTGTCTAAATGAATGCTTAAGAGACCTCTGTGGTGAGGTTTGGATTCACCATGCCTGGCACTCCTCATCTGTTAATATTCATCATCCCTTATGCCAGTTAGTTGACTCAGCTTAAAGACCTCTGGCTTCCAAAACTGCTTCTGTGGGTAAAAACAGACATGACTGTGGCCTGGTATGGCCTGCTTTGTCACATTTTGCACCGGACCTCGCCTGCATCTGTGCAGCCACCGCCAGATGTTGGCCCGGGATTGCCCCAGGCTGTGTCAGCAGCAAGCTTGGCCTCTGATCTTGGAAAACCTCCAAGGTCACAGCCTGGGCTAAGACTTGCCTGACCGGGCCAAAGCAGGCCACAAGGAGCTATCACATCTGTTCCTCGGCTGGAGTCCACCATGGTCAGCCACCATGGCTGGCTGTCATTAGCTGCCATGGCTGGCTGTCACAGCAGGGGGCAGGGGGCTGAGTGAGGCGCAGGGATGGGGCTGGCCAGCTGCACGTTCAGTGTGCTCCCTGCCCTCCACAGTGCTCCCACCCACAGGCATGTCTGTTTGGCTTCAGGACCTAGTCCATACCATGTCCATCACAAATTTCCGCCCCAGGTCAGATTGGGCTGCCACCGCCCAGCAGTCACTTCTGTTTTTACCCTATGTCTTATATACAGTTATACATTATAACTTTTATACGATAAATCTGATCAGTAATTCTGTTCCCTCACAGCATTAATTGTTTCACAAGGATCAAAATTAGACCAAACATGAATAATGTAGATGTTAGCATTTTGGTATTACAGAACCGCGGTTATGGTGGGTCGCTACTCCGGTAAGCCTTACCAGTCCCAGGCTTGTCCTTGCTCGGCAACCTTGGTGGAGGATTTATACCATGTTTTGTTTCACTGTCCATTTTATAAGATCATTAGGCAACAGTGGCTTGATCCGATTATCAAAGGGAAAGAATATCTTCCTGTACCCCATAAGATTGAACTGTTGTTAAATACGTGTGATAAGTATGTTATTATCTCAGTTGCTTTCTTCAGATTTTTGGCTGCAAGGATATGTGAGGAAATAGTAGTATGACTATGAACTGTGGCCGTAGG
The DNA here is from genome assembly GCA_003113815.1 of Sphenodon punctatus. Lineage (NCBI taxonomy): Eukaryota > Metazoa > Chordata > Lepidosauria > Sphenodontia > Sphenodontidae > Sphenodon > Sphenodon punctatus. The sequence continues at coordinate 2,727,844 of QEPC01002857.1, forward strand.
GTATAATGGTGCAGTTTTATTTTGTTTTTAATGCTATTTTGTTCTTGTATATGTGTATGTTTGAATCTTTAGGCCATGGCGGAAGCTAGTGCAGTTGTAATAAAATTGAATTGAATTGGCGTTACAGAAATAATACTATTTATATCACAGATCATCATAAGACTGTCATATTCCATAAATCATAAACTATCGCCATAACATCCTAGTAGTCTACTAAGATTTCAAGGAAACAGGTCTCACATGAAAGCTGTCAGAGGTCCAATTCCATATATTGCATGGAATTTTGCTCAAGCATTGCTCTCTCATGGTTTAATATGGTAGTACTACTAATAGTTTCATAGTTCAGGTTATCTTAATAACAGGACAACTCAGACGTGTTATATTACCCATATATGGTTTAAACTCACGAATACATTTTTTTTTAAATGGGTTTTTACTGTTATTCTGTGTAACTTGAAATAATGGACAAATAATAGACTATGGGTGCCTTTATACGAGCGGGTCACAGTTGCAATTTTTCAAAATCCCACGAGGCGGGATGATGGACGCGATCATGCAGATTCAAGGCGGTTGCACGTTGTTTGCCAACCGCGAACTAAATACCTCAAACATCGAGATATTTAGTTTGCAGTCGGCAAACAATGTGCGACCATCTTGAATGTGCATAATCACGTCCATCATCACGTATAATCCTGCCTTGTGAGATTTTGAAAAATCACACAAGCGAGTTGCGCAACTGCGACCCGCCCATACAAAAGCTGCCAAAGTATTCCTCAAAGAACTGCCTAGCTCCTTAATTCTAGAGATTGCTCACGGATGCTCCTTCTACTGTTCTATTGTTCAGGGTCCCTGTCTCCCCGTGACTAAGCTAACTAAGCATATGTGTCTGCTGCTGCGACTTCTCAGCTTTGTGAATGTAACCCTGTCTTCCCCTTGTCTTTCCTAGATTGTAAGCTCCTCCAAGCAGGAATCTCTGACTATAGATTGTACATTACCAGGTACGTTGATGGTGCTATAGAAATAACAGAGAAATAATAATTCTTTCAAAATGCCTGCTCTCTCTCATCATTCTCAATCGGGTGTCCCACTGTCCTCCAGGTGGTGGACTCTCCCTTTAACCCTTTTTTGTCATCACAAGGCTAAGTCATTCAGGCACTCAGAAATGTCTTATAGTGGCATAAGCAAGAAATATTAAAGAAAATTATAATAGCAAAAATCAGATTAATCTAAGATCGAACAGACCCTCCACTGCATAATTTTACAATAATTGAATAGTTATTGCATGGTATCACTACAGGGTAGATTTACAGTTTTATGGGTGGCTTTGGGTACCTTATGTGGCTACTCCTGTATAGAAATGTGCTTGTATTTCTCATGTGGCAGGGCCACACAAATGTGCACTCCCCTGCTCTCCACCTCCTTAAGCAGAAAAAACACTCAAATTGCAAGTGACAGCTTGACAATGACATCTACTAATGTGCAGCAGTCAGAAAAATAAGCAAATAAAGCGTTTGCTACCGGCACTTGCTGTAAGTAGAAATAGAGAATGCTATGGGGAAAAAAATAATTTATATGCACCGAAGATAAGTCCTTTTTAATAATAATATATTTTGGTCAGTTCCTTTTGAAAAAAAATGTAGTAGAAACTAAGACTACCAGTAAGCATTGAAGAGAGCTATTCAGATGATATCTTTTATTGGACCAATTTGTGTAGGTACACCAGCTTTTAGACCCTTCCTCAGGCATGTGTGGCCTGAAGGCTTCCAGGAACAATAGCAGCATCCCCCTCCTTGGCCGCAGCTACTGAATGAATGAATTAAATTTATTGTTTAACCATCAGTTATAACAAAGCATAAATATACATAAAACAGATATTGTAGGCATCTATCAAGCCAACTAGTTTATACAAAGCAACAGACTTGCTAATAAAAATAACATAAGAAATACAACACCGTACTAATCCTAACTTTAACCCGATTCTCATACTCATCTATTAACAAAGTATTTTTGTACCTATTAAGGGCAGGTCGACATATGAAGCACTAGATAAATTTCCACCAAGGGCAAAGGACCACTATGTTGAAACGGAATTTGACAAATTCATCCCTTTAACCTTATTTGCAGGAGAATTCTTTCTTCTTTCCTAAGGGAATACAGATCCCTCCATCTTCATTCCACTCTCTTAGTCCAATGTCCAACCACCCATCCTACTCATTTATCTGGGTCCTGTTTGCTACCTCCGTCCCATCTCAATCTTACTTGATTTGCCAAGTTCGCAAAAATGGCAATTTCTTTTGTCAGATCTGTTGCTAATGGATCTAGGCATAATCTGTAGCACTTAGCCACCGAATTCTTTTCCAATAATTTTGAAGCCAGAATCAAAACCTCGGCTCGGATGGAGTTTAACATGGGGCATTCAAAAAGCAAATGCTTGTTGGTATCTATTTTCTGTAAGTCACAAAAACGGCATACCCTGTCCTTCCATGCAATCCCCTGGTAGCGGCCCTCCAGAACAGCCGTTGGAAAAACCCCGCAGCGTAGTCTGGTAAATGCCCTCCGAGTGTGAAAATTTGGCCACACCACCAGATACGAAGCGTCTCCGAGGGGCACTCTTGGAGGAACATAATCTCTAGCTACCTGCTGGCATTGTAATAGGGCCGAATCCAGCTGGTATTGCTGATCTACAAGTCGTTCCTTCACCTGGGACCAAGCCAATTTAAGTCCCATCTCTCTCAATCTCAAAGGGTCAAAACCCATCTTCCTAATTATCTTCTCGACTTGTCCCAACCAGGGGCCCAAGATCCCTCCGTCCCTTGCCTGCCTTACTAAAGCCATGTCCTCAGAAGGTAATGAGACAATCTTCAGCCAATACCTAATGATGGATTGCAAAGCAAAGAGGCGTATGGGGCGGCTGCCCAATTCAAGTCTCAGCAAAATCTGAGGAGTGCCTTTTGGCACACCCAGGATTGCTCTCATAAACTTGTTTTGGACTGTCTCAAGACCATCAATACCTGTTAGGCCCCATACTGGGAAGGCGTAGAGAAGCTGGGGGATCACCTTGGCCTGAAAAAGGCGCAAAGCAGGGAGGACCAACTTACCCCCCTTCCCATAGAAAAATTTCAAAATAGTCCCCGCCGTCTGGGAGGCGTGGCTCTTTGCCAGTGGGCCATGCTTCTGACAACCCCGGGAGCTGAAAAAATTGACACCCAAATATCTAAATTGGGCCACCTGAGATATTTCATTTGGCCCAAGCCTCCAATGGTGAATTTCCTTATTCTTTCTCCTCCCAACAATCATAACCTTTGTTTTGCTGTAGTTTACAACTAGACCCTCTCTTGATGCATAGTCTCCCATGGCCTGCATGACCCTTCGAAGACCAATCAGGGAGTACGATATTAACACTGCATCATCTGCGTATAAAAGTACTCCAATCTTCCTGTCCCCTATCTGCGGCGGATGAGATTCTACAGTTAATAAATAGGGGGGCAGGTCATTTATGAAAAGATTGAAAAGGACAGGCGCCAAAAGGCACCCCTGCTTCACCCCTCGACCCACCTCCACCTTACTTGTAAGAGCACCCTCCCGGTTATAACGAACCTGGAGGGTGTTCCCTCCATGCAGCTGCATCAAGAGGAACAATAGTCGAGGCTCCACCCACAGGGAGCTAAGCTTATCCCAAAGCCGCTCCCTGCGGATGGAGCCAAAAGCCATCTTCAGGTCCACAAAACGCAGCTACTGGGAGCAGGAGGTAGGGCAAGGGGTCAGGACTAAGGTACAGAAGGGGGCTCCTCCCTCCAGGAAACTCTGAAGCTGGACCCCGAGTGTGCTCCCCCCGCCCCCAGCTGCGTGAGGAGGATACTCTTTGGCATCTAGCTCGTCTTGGTCCAATGACTTACAACTTGCTCAGATAACACTGTATAGTCTTTTCTTTTTAAAAGTTTCACATTTTTATATTACATCAAAGTTATAATGTAATCAAATGCGGCTACATAACAAACAATACACCCATCTTAGCCCCTATTCCTTAATGCAAAACTGCTCAGAGTTAGAGATCTTTAAGTTCCGTCTTTGGCCCAAACCCTTAATTAACTTGGACATTACAAGACCTAATTACCATTTTATGTTGTTAAGATGCTGATCTTAGTGTACATCAAGACATTGATCAGTGGCTGCTGTACTAAAAGCAGCATGTTGTGTGTTTCTCTGTGTTTTCCTCACTGTAGGGAAGGGCTTCTCTGTCCGTTCATAAGAGAGGACTGACTTGAAAAACTGACTTTGAATTTGAGCAGCCTCTGGGTCTGCCACTAGTCATAGTTGTGGCAAAATACTGAGGTGTTGGGTTTTTTTAAAAAAAAAAATCTTTATGATTTTCTTTTATTTCTCTTCAAGCAAAGATAGAAACAGTATTCTGAATATTGATGGAGCTTGTAGTGAAAGATGGGGGTCCAAGGAGTTCAGGATTTTGAAAATATAAGAGATCTGTATTTAAAATAGGAACAATTCCTTTCTATTTCCTTCCATGGACAAAAATTGTGGTGGTCAAGTAATTTTTACTGTTTGTGTCAGGGGTAGGAAACCTCAAGACCATGGACCAAATCCAGTCTGTGACTGGGTTGGGTTTGTTGCCACTTTCCAATTCCTGGATCAAGCCCAGGGATCCCATCCCTGTTCCCTAGCTTCAAACACAGAAAGAATGAACTCAGGATTGGGGAGCAGATATGCAGGCATGCATTCATCAAAGACAGGGAATGGATCCATGACATAAATTCATGATCTGGACCCTCACCTTCCTTCCCCCCATCCTGAGCATACCCCTGAAATGTCCCTGCCCCCCAACTCTTAACTGGCCCACAGAGCTTGTACTAATATTTGAAGTGACTTACAGGAGGGAAAAGGTTCCCCACCCCTGCCTTATCTTCATAGCTCCTCTAAGATACAAGATTTCCCCTCGCTCTATATATGCGTGTAAAACATATATAATCCAAAGGCAGTTCTGTGTGTGTAGGAAGCCAAGTAGTCAAGTTCCACTTCAAGACTCCAAAAGAAGAATTTTATCCTGGCTATTTGTAGGTCACATGGTTAAAGAAGGTCAACAAAGATTATTGAGATTATGGAATGGCTTCCCCACGAAGAGAGGCTCAAAAGATTAGGGACTCTTTTAAAAAAAAGAGATGGATGAGGTGAGTTATGATAGAGGTTAATAACATTTTTAATGGTACAGAGAAAGCAAATAGGGAGCTGTTATTTACCTCCCCCCGGCCCCCAGCTCTCAAAGCTAGAGGATACAAGAAATAAAAAGTAGATGACTAGGACTGATCAGGCAACAGATTTAAAACACACAAAAGGAAGTAGTTTTCACGCAAAATACAAATTAAGTATGTGGAACTCCCTGCCATGGAACATTGCAAAACCCAATATAGGGTTCAAAAGGGTTCATGAAAGATCCATCAACAGCTATCAACCATGCTTGTTGGGGGACGAAACCTCTGATTGCAGGCTGTGGGTGAGCAACAGGGAGTCGACCATTTCTGTTAGAGGTGTGCACCAGGGGCCCATGATGTTTTTTTTGTTATTTAAATCTGTCATTTTTGTTTTCATAAATATCAAATTGTCGTTTTCGTTTTTGTTTTTGCTCTCCATTGGTTTCAGGGAGGGGCAGGGGCAAGGAGGGGCAGGGGCAGGGCAGAATAGGGACTGGGGAGGGGAGGGGGCATCAGCAACGAACATGCAGGTGGGCGGGGGTAGGGGCACGGGGGCACACGGGTGTAACGGGGTCAGGGGGGGGACCGGGGGAGCACAGTAAATGTAGTCACACCCACCTACCTGTTTCAGTGTGAGTTCTTTCCACCTGGCGCGCTCCCCCTCCCCAGCCTTGCACACGTCCCGCACCGTGATGGGGTGGTCGTGTGCACCACCCCGGGGTCCCGGCCATAGTTCAACACCAGGGGAACCCTCTGTGGCCCCCTGGCCCGTGCTCCTCCCTGTGCGTGTGCGTGCTGTCATTCCTTTCTCCTCTAGCACGTGTGTATGCGTGGGCTGGCCAGCCTTGCATGCCGGCAGCTGTGCACTGCCCACTCCCTTTGCATCCCTCCATAGGGGCCCCTTTTTTCCCTTCCTGCCATTATCTGTCGGCCTTGGCAGCCCCTGTCTGCCTGTGCAGGACCCCGGCCCCACATCCTATGCTGTCCCTGCACCTGCCTTGGCCCAGACCCTCCTGGAGCTGTACCATGGCAGCTTCTTCCCTGCCCAAGACCCCGGTTGGGGGCTCCGGGGGTTCTGCCTGAGCCTGGAGCGCCCACAGGAGCATGGCCCTGTGCTACCTGTGGTGTTCGTCCATCATTCAGTGCTGCCTTGCCTTCGTGCCCACCCGGCTGGATGCCTATAGGTGCCTGTGCTATGGTATGCTGTGCTTGTCACGACCGCTGGTGAGTGTTGCTTGCACAGTGAGGAGCTGGGGCTCTCCCCCTTCCCCGAGGGGCGCTTATCGGACACGCTGGGGAGCCTTGCGGCATGGAGTTCTGCCAAGACCACCTCCGCACAGTGTGTGTGTGCCTTCCCAGGATATGCGACCTGCCTGTGCGAGGGTGGCCCTGCCGTGTCTGTGTCCTTCTTCATCAGCATGCAGGGTGCCCGTGGGTACCCACGCTCCCGTGGGGCAGCCTACTACCGTCTGTTGGACCTGTCCCACCTGCCCTGGCCCCCTGCAGCTGATTATGGCATGCCCCCCCCTCTGGGCTAGAGCTGGCTGCCCTGTCGGAGGTGTGCAGGCACTCTGATGTGCAAGTCGGGGTGAGCTGTGCCGATCCCTTCAAGGCCTTTTACCTGATCTGCTTCCACATGGCCGGGCGTGGCTTCTGCCAGGGACTGTGGCAATGGCCCCACTATGTGCATCTGCTCTTCTTGCCGCCTCCTCCACCCGATGGGAGCCCCTGCACCTGGGTGTAAGGTGCTCCAGGCCCTTCTGACAGCCGGCTTCCTCCTCAGTGCCATCGCACCACCTGTGGCCTGGGTGCTTGCACCACTGCCTGCTGCCTCCTCAGGACTGCTGGCCCCCTGGGGCTGCCTCCAGCCGCCTGCCTGTCACCCCCTCACCTGGGACCCGCAACTGCCACCCAAGCTCCTCCGTGTGGCCTCTGAGGTGGTGCGTTGTGCTGGATCCCACCCTCCCAGACTGGTCCCCGTGCCCCCCTGCTGCTCCCCCTGCTCTCGTGCCCTGACCCCTGGCATTCCCGCTCTGTATGCCTTTGCACTTGACTGGTGCTGCCTGTGTCCTCATTAAACTCCCTTTGTGCTTCCCTGTGCTTTGTGCTGCCTCGAGTCTCCTTGGAGTACTGGGTTCCTTGTGCCCTTGGTCGCTGGGCTCCTGCTCCCTCCCCCTCCTGCCAGGCTGGTCATGCCTGCCCCTCGCCACCCCCCCTCATCCTGTGCATCCAACCTGTTGTCCAGTTTCATGTCCCCCCCCGGATGTGTGCCTCCCCCGGCCCCCTGCTCACCTCCCCATTGCTGTGTGGGTGTGCTGCTTCGTTCATGCATGTGGGCTTCCTGTTTTGAAGCGTGCGCACCTTCCGTGTGGCCGCTGTTAGAGAGTGCTTCTCACGCTGCTGCTCCCTCCACCCCCTCCCTTCCTGTTCCCTTCTCTGGGTGGGTCCCTCCACCCTCTGTGGCTTCGTTTGCCCTCAGGTGGTCATGTTTGCTTTCCCATAGCCCTGGGGCCTTGTGGGTCTCCCACCAC
>QEPC01002857.1:2751347-2763164 GCA_003113815.1 Sphenodon punctatus
TGCGGTGTGTCCCGCTGCGGGTCCGCTGTGTGTGTGCGTGTGCTGTGTGTGGCACCTGTTAGCCTGTTCTCCCTCTTCCCCCCTCCCTTCCTGTTTCCCTTGTGTGGGCGTTCCCTTGTGTGCCTCTTGGCTTCGTTTGTCCTTCTGTGGCCATGTCTGTGTCCCGCCCCTGCCTGGTGCCTTCTGGGAGTTTTGCCCACGGCTGGGGATCGGCTGCACGTCTGTTGTGCTGCCCCCGTCCGTGATGGGTCAGCCCGGTTCCCGACCGTGGTCCCGGTCCCGTCCCGTCTGTTAGGGGCTTTTTTTCACCCCGGGCCGTGGTTGTTCTGTTCACCCCCCCGGGGGTTCACTGTGGTGAACTGGCCTCCCGTAACGTCTGAAATCACCCTATGAAGTCATTGTCCACAGGGATGGGGCCCAATGCATGCAGCAGGCAAAGAACTTGAAGTCCGGATACAAAAATATCCAGGACAACAATCTCAAGTCTGGCCGTACCATGTGGTCACACAAGTTTGCAGAGGAGCTGGGTCACTTTCTCTGCATGGATGGGAGATTGTGGCCTCCTGCATACATGATTCGGCCTTTGCCAGGGGCAGAAAGAAGGCAAAAACAACACCCCACCTGCCCGAACCCCCAGAGCAGGGGGAGCCCACTGCCCCTGGTGAGGCCAGCCAGGAAGCAGGAGGGCTCACCCCCATCCTAGAGGTGGAGGAGCCGTCCCTGGAAACTGCAACAGGGAACATCACCCTCCTCGTGTGCCCCTGAAACCCACAGAGACAGGGGGCGCACGGGGAGCGGCTCGACACCAGGGATGTCCCCCAGAAGGAGGAAGAGTATGACCATGGTAAGAGAATGACCCCATGGACTGTGGGGGGCATGGCCCAGGACAGAAAGAGCCCAGTGGGGAAGCAAGTCCAAACTGACAGACCGATATTGCCCCACAGCTCAAGGGGACCTAGAGGTGCAGGAGAAGGAGGTGGAGGCCCAGGAGGAGGATGTGGAGGATCCGGTGGCCATCCCAGAGCCTGGCGACCAGGATACCGATGGTAGGTTCACACAGGCAAGGGCACAGTGGCGGGAGGTGGTGGGGTGACACAAAGTGGACAGGGGCACAGCAGTGAAGCTGGCCCCATCCCCTCCCAAGGGAAAACAAGGGACAGACAAGGGGCCATCAGGGAGGAGGGGAACACCACTAGACCATGGGTAAAGAAACCACAGGGGCTGGGGGGGTGGGAACCCAACTGCGAAGGAGGGACTAGGACATGAGGCCCTGAAGGGAATGGGAGGCACCCACCCGCAGGGATAATATGAGCAAGGATGGGGTCCCCTCCAGTCCTCCACATGCTGATGTGGACAGGGAAGCACATAGGGAGACCACCAGCTGTGCCCAGGTTCATGAAGGAGCAACTGGGGTGGGGGTGAAGCCAGAATAGGTAGATAGTAGCTGATCCCCAGCCCCATGCTAAACAAATATTCCATTGCCATTCATAGATGAGCAGCCTTGTCCATCCATGGAAGAGGTAGCACAGCGTAGGCTGAAAGCTGACCACTGCACTGAGTCTTAATATACAAGCACTCACGTGCCTGTATAATAAACCGTTCAGGCACTATAATTGATATGCTTTTACGCCTTCACTGTTTAGTTTAATGAAACACAATTTTAATTTTTAAAAAAACACAGAAATATATGATAGCTCGAAAACTGTATTTTGTTCCCTACAAAAGTTATACAATATATTCAGAAAAACAATTCTTTCAGTTTTGCCAGTTTTACCGTACAAAGGTATAGTATTGACTATTATTTAAATTCATTCCCTTGCATTACACAAATCAAACTTGTATAAATACACATATACATACAAATTATACATATCTCATACAAGGAGAAAGAGGGGAATAATTTATACAACAGATGATACAAGTTTCCTTCTGCTTGTCATATTTTCCTAGAAATTTTCTGTAATTCTCCAATTATTCAGGTTTGTTTTAAAATTCTGAACTGCAAGGTATATTCTCATTTACTTGACCCATGTAAGCACTAAGTCTTGTGCATGTACAGTGACACAATATATATTTCCCCATTCAGCCTTAGCATATGCAAATAGAAGATCACTGTTTTTATGAAAATGTGACTTTAAAAGATAGGACTCTCTAAAGAGAGGTAGGAAACAAATTACCATGTCATTGAGAGCTGGGATAAAATATGACTACCGTGTCTTGTTTTTGGACAACAGCATTATTTTACATACACATAAAATTAACCTAGCAGGAAGGCAATTTTTTTCCCAGCAAATCAGGAAAACAAATTCAGATTTATTAATAGCAGGACCATGGAGTCATTGAAAACAATGGGTCTTCCTTTCAACCAAGAAAACATATTTTAGATGTCCTTATAATCGATCATCATGAGTCATTTTCTCTAAATAAAAAACAAAAGTATCATCTGTTTTCAGAGTATACCTGTTAGTTTTAGTTTAACAGGAAATAAACTAGTAAACAATTTTTTTTACGTACCAAATTTTCCAGATAAAACAGATTAATATTAACTAGTAGCAAGATACTAGTTTTCAGTATGCACATATCTGAAATTAATTGGTACAACTTTATAGTGTAGTTACATAGAAACCTGCATTTCACAGGGGTTTCATCCATCAACCAACTCAGGAAATACACAAGTCCTGAAATATGCAGACAATAAGAGTACACAAAGACCACTTTCACACCTTCCCCCTATGCATATTTTGGCTGTGGGAGGGAATGAGCAAGTCAGGATATGCGCAGGGTTCGGCCGGTCTGAAAGCACATACACACACACACACACACACACACACACACGGGTGGCTTTGTCGGCAAACACACGCAAAGCTAGATTTCCTGCTCTGCTCTATATCTCTGCATGTGTTTGCCGACAACACTGCACAGGGGGGGTTTCAGACCAGTTCAACCCTGCGCATATCCTGGCTTGCACATTCCCTCTCACAGCCAAAATATGCACAGGGGCAAGGTGTAAAAGTGGTCTAAGATTGCCTTTCTTGAGAACTACTTCTTAAATAAACAAAGTAAAGGAATACATTACAGGCAAGGTATATCAGTTTGTTTGTCTGTTTTCTTTTGTCAAGTAGAGTAATTTCCATGTTGTACAAGAGTTAGAAGTAGGTGTGTGCATTTCGTATTATGATAATTAAAATGTTGATTTTAATTTTTGTTATTGTAATAACAAAAACAACGAATAATAATAATGAAAACGAAAATGAAAATGAATTTTTGTTTTTGAAAAAATGAACAATGTATTTCCAGCTATACCTTTTTTGTTTCTTATTCAATTCTGATAAACCTTGGGTAAGTTATACCCCCAATGGAGGGTACTAAGCTTAACAAATCTTGAAAGGATTGGATACAGCGGATCAAATTTAGAAGCAATTGAATATTGTAATTTTATTAAAAGCTCTGTACACATTTGTGGCTACAGATTTTTTATATTTCATCCTATTTTCATGAAACTTTGGAAAACTATGTCACTCCACAGGAGTAACAATCCTGCCAAAGGTCAGAAAGATTGAATGAAGTGTCCTGAAGTTATAGGCTATTAACTTGAAAATGAATTTCTGGCTGTAACATTTTTATATTCCATCCTGTTTACAAGATATTTGGCAGAAATGTATCACATACATTCCCTGTCATTTCTGAACAGAACAATTTGATAAAGTGATCTAATTTTATAAGCAATTGATATTGTCCCTTTGAAGACCATTATTCAGATAAATAGCAGCACATGCAGTGCCAGTCAGAGGCAGGCACCTGGCATGGCAGGAGGAGGAATGCTATAGGAGGGAAGATGGGGAGCAACCCAGCAAACAGACAGACACATTCACTGGCCAATTACTGCATGCTTCCAGCTTTCCAAGACCAATCGGTGGTGGCTTCGAGGCGGGCATAGTGGGTAGCTCTGAGGCGGACATAGAAGGAACATAACTGGGACTTTGGGGATAGTGTCCCAGCAATCAGGAGACATAGTTTACACATCCAGGCTGGTCAATTATCATCACAATCACATTCTGCAGGACATAGGAGAATCTTTAATGGCTCTTTCCTAAACAGATGCTTCTGACTTCCCAGTAACAAGTGGGAGCGAGATGTTGGGATGGTCACAGCACAGAGTGAGTATATTTGGTTGACCTTTCTGCTGGCCAATTGGCATCACAAACCAATTTTATACCAGTCAGGGGCGGCTGGTGGGTTTTGAGGCTCGAGGGGCAGTAAGACCGGCCGGCCTGCCGGTGTTGAAGCCGCCGGCAGGCCGGTGAGCCTAGGGGCAGAGCCAGGACAATGGTAGGTGGAGCCAGGGCAGCAATAGGTGGCATAAGCAAGCAGTAAGGAGTTCCCAGGGTTAACATACAAAACACAGTTTGCATGCACATCAAGTTTAAAATAAATAATTTATAAACCCAAAACACAGGCACCCATTCTTGTAAAGCACCCCAGTCACAGCCTGAGTCCAGTAGTTCATGATACTGAGGAGGACTGACAATGCCATGCATTCTACATAAACATGCAAGATTATGATTGGTCCCATTTAAAACCACAGATTGAAACCCCACCAGTCACCGTTTTTACACCAGATCAAGGATTGCAACAAAACACAGTTTGTATGTAGTTTCTGTGTGGTTAAAAAAAAAAAAATGTGATTCATGGGGCTCCCCAACACACACAAGCGGTGAGAATGTTTGGAGCCAACTCGAAGAACCTTGTTTAGAGCGGCAGCAACCTTCAGAATGTTTCTGCCCCTCTAAACAAGGTTCTTCTAGATGGCTCTAAACATTCACCGCCGTGCGGCCAATTTTATTTTTTTTAAGTCTCTGCAGGGGAGTCCTGGTGAGTCCTGGGGCCAGGAGGGGCATTGCCCCTGGCTCCCTAGGGGGCCCACCGCCCCTGACCACAGGGGCACGTAAGAGAATCCCTGGCATAGTCTCATTTTCTACATATGCTGTGCAGGCATAGAAAATTGGAATCCTTTATCACATCTTTCTGATATGTGGCAGAGATCATCCTGAAGGTGTGAGATACATCCCTGCCAACAGTCATGTATACTGGTTGGACTACAAAGATCTTACAGTCAGACATACATTTATAAGTTAATTGTGCATACCGGTAGGCCTTCTGGGGAAGGCCTACCAGCGTCTGAAGCCGGCAGCCACAGCCGGCCCTGAAGTCGCCGGACCGTCGGAGCTCAATGAAGGTACAAGATCCCTGGATGCGGGAACTTGGAAGTAGGGTGATCCCTGGGGGGGGTGTTAAACCCCCCGCCCAGGGATCATACAGTATACTTACCAGCTGCTGCTGGGACGGCCACTGGTGCTGGGGCTGGTTCTGGGTTGCCGGCGGCGGCCCGGAGCTGCAGTGGGACACTCAGGGGAATTTTTTTGTTTAAATCCAGGCTGGGCAGGGTGGGTGGAGGGTGTCCCCTCTTCCACCCATGCAGCCTGGGAGGGGGAGGGAAATGTGTTTTTTTTGTGGGGTTTTATTTTTACATTGCGGCCATTCATTTGAATGGCCGCAATGTAAAAAAAAATCCGGTACCGGGAATCCGGGAAATGGCCCAGATTACCGGGTTGAATCCGATAATGCCGGTACACCCAGTACCGGCATTATCGGATACTGGAAGATCCGGTTTTCCCACCCCTAATAAAAACTGATTCCTTTATCCAATCTTTCCAACATTTGGTACAGGTAATGTCTTCCATGTGAGATATCATCTCTCGAAGTGTCATCCAATTATAATGGAAAAAAAAGTTACAGCCTAAAATCTGCTTTCCATTGAAACCAATGGAAATGGAAGACAAAAGCAAAAACAAGATTTTGACATTTATGAAAACGAAAATGACAGGTTTAAATTATGAAAATGAAAAATGACATGGGTCCCTGGTGCAAACCTCTAGTTAGAAGTCAGCTTTCATCACCTGGAAGAAAGAGTACTGCTCATGTCTATGCGTGAAAACAAAGGAGACCACACCGCAGTGGCAAACTAATCCGGTTTGGGTCAGGAAGCCACCACAGACACCATTCAGACTGGACCAGGCCGCACAGCAAACGTTCAGGCATCCGGGGTCTGGGGTGGATGGACCTGCCCCCAGGCTGTGCCCAGCGCCTTGCCCACCACCATAACAGGCAGCCATGGTGGCCTATGGCAGCCAGCCATGGCGGACCCAATCCAGGCCAGCAGGAACAGATGTGTTAACACACTCTGGCCCACTTTGCCCTGATTGGGTGGATCTTATCCTGGCCTGGGACCCCAGCAGGCACGATTCCTGCTCCATCCCTGGGGCTATGGGGGGATGGTGGCCTGGGGGGGTAGGGATTTCATATTAGCATGGGGACCCCATTGCACTGAGCAGCTGACTGTGCAAGGGTGCGCATGCGCAAATGTGCGCTGGTGTACGTTAACTGCGCCCAGCATAGGCGCAGTTTATTATGGAGTGTTGGATTGCACCCTTTGTGTATTTATGGTGTAACCAATTTTTCATAGACTGGGCCAGCCTTAGTATTTTCAGGACCCAAGGGAAAGATAAAATGCAGGGCCCCTGGTGGCCCCTTCCCCTTGAGGACTCCATCTGCGGGGCTCTAAAGGTGGTCATATTTGAAGACTCACTGGGAGGGAGTGGGACTCCCATGCCTTGCCCTGGTGAAGACAGGGGTCGCTGTGGGGCCCCCGGAGAGAGCAGGCCCCAGAGCTGTCACCCCAGTTTACCCTGTGGTAAGGCTGACCTTGCTTTTAGAGTTCTCCCACACATTCTCTATGCCCTTGCTATGGGTGTGGTAAGCAACATGTACAAACTCCTGTAGTAGATGTTCACATGTGCTGGAATAAGTGTGAGAACAACCACCACTTGCTGGCAGCAGCCCTGGGTTCTTCTCTAGCTTTACATGCTGTCAACAGAATAATCCCAGTCCATTGGCAAGAACTCTGGCTGGGAAGAATCTGAGGCTGCTGCTGGTCAACTAGTATAACCCCTCCTGTCCACAGCATGTCAGTATGGACAGGAGAGCTGATGAGCAGGGAGCAGGACAGCTCCTCCTTCCCAGTCTCCTGCAGTAGCTAGCTAGGAGTCCACAACAGCAGATTTTGGGTCTGATTGAGGAGAGGAGAAGGGAGGAACTAGGCATTGGACTAGAAGATCCTTGAAGTCCCTCAGTTCCAAGCACATTTCACAGCTTTTTGCTACTTGTGGGGATCTATACATCTTTTAGGTGAAAACCGTGCAATCCTCAGGAACTAGTTAGATTGCAAATCTGTAATGTGAAATTCAACCCCTCTTCTCCCATGATCACCTACAGCATCCTTTAGTTTTTACTGAGGCCACCCACCCATTAAATACTGAGGTTAAAAAGCACTAGCAGTGACTATGGGTGTAGTCTCATAAGATGCCCTGGGGAGGCTACTATGCCTTGGCCAGCCTTAAACCAGTCTGGGAAGCTGGACCACGCTATGCAGTGAATCAGGAAAAGTCCTCAGGAAAAATCCGAGGACATGTAGCAGCCTTACCCTACATGGTATGCAGCCCGTGTGCCAGGGCTTCTTCTGCTTCACCACATGGTGAATTCTACAGCAGGGCTTTGAGTGGCAGGTGCTGTCGTGTGTCATGCACGGCCACATCACAGCCTGGGGTGGGATTTTGGTTGGGCCAGGGGAGAGAGGCAGGGCAGAGCAGGGTCGGGGCAGGCCGGGTGCCCACTCATGTGGCTGGCACCTTAGCCTGTCCCATGCCATGGCAGGAGATCAAAGAGCGGTCTGCCTGCCCAGCTGACCTGCCAGGGGTGACTGTTTGCCCAGCTGCCCACACTGGCCCCACAGTATGGTGGGAGCGCTTGCCCACCATGAGACCGTGTGGGGATCTGCCAACTCATCTGGCTGCACCCACCCTATCTCATAGAAATGATATTGCGGGAGAGTCTGGAACATTGCTGTGAGTGATTTATAAAATCTTCAAAAGAAGCTCCAGATAGGCTAGAAAACCCCCCAATATTGAGGGGGTGGGGTGATAGCTAGTTTTAAAAGCTGTGTATTTGTATCCATATTTCATACACCTTAGACTACTTCAGGAAAAAGAAGAAGTTTGATGGAAAGCGGCCATTCTAATGACCTTGTGTCTCTCCCTTAGAGGAAGAAAGCTGACAGGTAGATATATGGACAGTTTGTTATTGTAAATTTCAGATTTTGTGATTATCTCTGACTCAACTTCTGGGGCTTTATCTGGAATTCCTGTGAAGGGTCAACCAGTGTACTACTGCTTTTCTTCACCTTGTAGTGACCTCAGGTTTAAAAATACACCTTACACAATACAGAAAGGGCTTGCAAAGATTTTTTCCAAATGGAGCTAATGAAGATGAGATCATGGATACGGCAAGTCTGAAAAACCATGCATTATCTCCAGCCACAGTTTTAGACTGTGGATTACTTACTCATTTTTAATCATTCTAAATTAATGTACATTTCTGTTCAGCTGTATTTTTAGTTCAATAGCAATACACAGTCCACTATACTGTTATTTCATTAAATTACTGTATGGATTTATAAAACTTATTATGTTTTCATTATAAATCAATAAGTAATGAGAATGGCACACAAGTATTTATTATTTATTATTATTATTATTATTATTATTATTACAGTGCGGGAGCGCTCTAATAGTTAACATGTGTTACACCCTCCATTATAAAACCCCAACATTCTATTTGCTATAAAATTGGCATGACTAATGTTAGGATTGTGAACTTTGTGGTGAAGGATCACTGGAGTAGGTGGTTCATTCTATCCAAATTACAGCCAAATTGGTTGGATAATAGCAGAGATATCACAGTTTGAAAACTGCACTTTGAAAGCCTATTTTTTCAAAAGTTAGACCGTCTCAATCTTGGCAGGGTAAAGGGGTTTTGTGTTGGTTGGGAGGAGATGTAAGCCTTTTAGAAAATTCAAGGAGGCTGGTGGGGCATGCCTTTACTTTACTTTTTGTAAATCCGGTTAGTAGTTTTAAGGTTATGACATTTTGAAAATTCAATGTTATCCTATGGAGACCATCCTGAGTGTGCAGTGCTTACAAACATTCTATGTGTAATGCAGAGGGCATCTTTAGACATAACAAAGATCCGGGGTTAAAACCCTTAAGCACATGTTTGGCTGTTGTGTGTAAACACCATAACAATCCCAACACCAGTTTGGTCACCCGTTGAACACCCGATGTGAACACAATTGCATCACAAGGACATTTGCATGTTCCGGCTGAACATCTGGCCAACGTTATGTCTAATGATATCACATGGCATGTTAGCAGGTACAACACGGGGAATGAGGTGAAAACGCTTTTGTGCTAAGCACAACACTGATTTGCTCCAAGATGAGCTGTGTGTCTAAGAAGCACCACATGGTGAACACAGGGCCAAACCAGTGTTCATATCAACAACATAAAGACACCCAGAGACTGTTTAAAAGCAAACAGTCTTGAATACTGGGGACTACAACTCCCAGCAGGCACTGCTTGCTAGAGCCTATTAGTGCTGGGGAAGGAGAGGGAACTGCACCTCCCAGGGGCCAGTGTGAGTGACTGGTCAGCCATGTTTAGAGCTGATCTGGTGTGGAGAGGCAAGGCCTGTGGAAGGGAGAGAGCTGAAGGTCATTCTGATCTGATCCTGCACAGCAGGCACCTCGGCTTGGGGGCCAAGGATGTCGAAATGGCTAAACAACAAAGCTAGCTAATCCCTCAGTGATGTTTGGGGTGACTGATCTTGCCCCCTAAACCTGCCCAGAACAACAGAGCACATGGATTTCAGTGACAGTCCTTCCCCTCCAAAAACGTGGGGTGTCTGGGCTGTGGCTCCAATGGGGCACCTCACTGGAGGAGCATGGCTGGGGCCAGAGCTCTGGAATTTGCCTGGAATGGTCCCAGGTGTAGGAAGAGGGCAGAGTTTTATCCTGGAGACAGTGACAGGAGGCTACAGGCATAGTGGAATAGATCTTCTTTCAGCACTTCTCCCTCTGACTTTCCCAACCTCACTAAGGAATGAAGGGTATGAGGGTGCTCTGGGATGATACAGTGGGTGTTCTGCAGGAGGGGGAGGGCAGGGATATGGTGGGGTCCTCCTGCACAGAGCAGCCCTGTGGGGCAGAGTGGCAAGTGTAGTCCTCTTGGGAGGACTCTAAGAGCGAGCCTCAGCACAGGGAGGAAAATCCTATGGGGGAGCAGGGAGGGAGCATACCCAAAGGGAGGGGGGTGTTAAGGAGAGAGAGTAGGGGCAGAGCCTCTGTAAATAGCTTCCACAGTGGAAGCCATATACTGGGGGAGTACTTTACAGGGAGCAGCTTTACTGGGGATACAGAATATGGAACCCAGTACAAGGGGAGGTCTGCAGAGTGGGCAGCGTTGTGCAAGAAAGGGAGCCCTGTCCAAGGAGGAGTAAAGTGGGGGAGTGATGTAAAGACAGAGAGCTGCAGAATAATGGCCATAATTGTACCGGGGAGACCCCTGGACAGAGGAGAACTGAGTGAGGGAACTTTGTATAGGGGGAGAGCTGCAGGATTGGCAGCATTATGCCAGGTGGAGAGTCCTGTATATGGGCAAAGCAGAGTCAGGGATACAGGGGTACAAGGAGTGAACTAGCCAGGGGATCATGTACAGGGGGAGGTCCTAGAAAGCAGATGGCCAGTGTTGCACAAGGAAAAGAGCTCTGACAGTGGGAAATAGAGTGGAAGACTCCTGTACAAGCCATGAGCTAGAGAGAGCATAGAGAGCAGTTTTTGGAAGTTTGCAATGCTTAAACCGAACCAAAGTTGTTGTATTCTTAGTAAAGCAGGGAGCTACCAGTAAAAATCCAGCTTTGCCTTCCTTACTATCTGAAGGAAGTAACAACCTTCTAAACTGAAGGGAGCTGCTCTTCCACCTTGGCCTCCCCTAAACCCTGCTCCCATAGTGGTTATGTTGCGCAGCATTCTACTGCCCCAGCAGGACAAATTTTCTCCATTGCATTGTATTTAACAAAAAACTTGGATATCCCATAATAAAAAAACCTCCAGTTTACAAGAAGAGTTAAGGCTCTTGCAAATTCAGTCCTGCACTAAAAAGCATGAAAGTTGCAAGTTAAGGCTCCCGCCTTAACTTCTGTGCCATGTTAGCAGTAAAAACATTGTACAGTCTCTCATATTGTGCTCACTTACAACTTAGGCTCCATGCCACTCCATGCCTTCGTCTTTCAGCCTCAATCCTCTTCCTCTTTGCAGGTTGGGGGCAACATTGAAGCTGAGGACAGGAGGGCATGAGCTGGCCCCTCACTCCCTCCTTTCCCTCTATCCTTTCTTTTCAGTTGTGGAGACTGGGACAGCTGACTAATGTCTCACAACGGTCCCTCTTACCCACTAATCTTCACTGCTCTCCCAGAGCACAGTGAAGCTGGGTAGAGTCGTATACAAATGTTTAATTAAAACTAAGTTGGGTATGCATTGAAATTAATAAAATGGAATGGCCATTGGAAAGAATGGAGGCAACAGCAGTGCTAATTTCTAAATAAATACTATTGTTATTCCAACATCCAATGAAGTGATTGTGAAATTATTAGGGGTGGGACCCCGGGCCCAGTACCGGCTACCGGATTTACCGGTTACCGGTTCCTCGAAAACCGGATTCCCGGATTAAATCCGGTATACCGGTACCGGATTTAATCCATTGGTTTCAATGGGGCGCTGTGTCCCCATTGAAACCAATGGAATAAATTCCTCCCCCTCCCCCTCCCAGGCTGCGCGGGTGGAAGGGGGGACACCCCCCACCCACCCTG
>QEPC01002857.1:2763740-2778136 GCA_003113815.1 Sphenodon punctatus
TCGCCGTCTCTTTTCTTTTTTAAAACAAAAAGCCAGGCTGGGCAGGGTGGGTGGGGGGTGTCCCCCCTTCCACCCGCGCAGCCTGGACTCGGGGAGGGTTTATTTAAAAAAAACTGTTTTACTTGGGCTTTAATTTTTTTTACATTGCAGCCATTTTTAAATGGCTGCAATGTAAAAAAAAACGGTACACAGAAATCCGGTACTGGGGCTGGATTACCGGGCCGAATCCGGTAATGCCGGTACGCCCGATACCGGCATTATCGGATACCGGTAGATCCGGAATTCCCACCCCTAGAAATTATACAACACAGTTGCATCTTTGGGAGTACATAGGGAAGGCAAGAGGGTGTGAAATGATGAGGAAGTCACCAGATGCAGTAGTGAAATGCTTTGAAAAATACAAAGAATGTGCAGGATTAAGTACGTGTGTGGAATGACAGGAGGAATTAGAAATAGTTACAATAATAAGGTTGTGAGTGAAATAACTGATTCTGAAGACTAATGGGATAGCTGAGGAAGCAGTCCTATCATTTTACCCACTTACCCTAGCTGACTCCCTATCCTTTGACTCCCTGTAGCCTCCCTCCCTGTTACTCCATTTCCTTTCCTGTGTTTTTGTTGTTGTTGTCATTCCACACACGTAGACAAACATTGTATTTCCCAGGACTTTTGATTTCTCTGTGAGGGGAGTGGGGGTTAGAGGGGCGACTTGGACCCAGGACTCCTGGGTTGTCTGTGTTACAAGGTTGAGAGCAGGGGAGAGGAGAACAGTCTCGGAACTACAACTTCTGAGTTGCCTGTGAAGGGAGTGCAGCCTACTGGATTAGAGTGAGGTGGAGAGACTGGAAGCCAGGAGTCCTGAGTTCTCTGTTACAGGGCTGGGACCAAGTAGATTGGGAGAAGGGATGGGAGTCAGAACTCCTAAGTTCTCTTTTTCTTAAAGAGGAAACGGAGGGGGTGAGGGGCCAGCTCATGCCCTCCTGTCCCCAGCTTCAGTGTTGCCCCCAACCTGCAAAGAGGAAGAGGATTGGGGCTGAAAGACAAAGGCAAAGTGTGGGTGCATGGAGCCTAAGTTGTAAGTGAGCTCAATATGAGAGACTGTACAATGTCTTTACTGCTAACATGGCACAGAAGTTAAAGCAGGAGTCTTAACTTGCAATTTCCATGCTTTTTAGTGCAGGATTGAATTTGCAAGAGCCTTAACACTTCTTGTAAATTGGAGGTTTTTTTATTATGGAATTTTATTTATACAGTGCCAGCAATGTGCTTGGCATTGAACAATTATGATAAGAGATAGGTCCCTGCTCTGAGGGGCTTACAATCTAGAATGGACAAGGGGAAGGGGAACAACGGGGAGGATCACATAGGGAAATTAAGTGATGTTCGAAGTGAAGACATTAAGATGTCATTCTGACTATAAACAATAAAAATGTCATTCTGACTATAAACTATAAAAATGAGCACCCACCAGTTTGCTCGGGGAATGGAACACAGGTTCTCATGGCTTGACCCAGTCGAGAAGGGTAGTGAAGGGGGAGCAACGCATGGATGGCTGGCTCCACTCCCATGCTGTAGCTGGCATCCCAGCTGCCAATAACAGGCAGCCATGGCTGGGTGCCATGGCAACCCCTCACACTGGCAGGACTGGCATGTAAACAGATATTCCCACCCAGTTCAGCTTGCTCTAGCCTGCCTGGGTGGCACCTGGGTCCAGACTGTGGGCCCACATTTCTGGCCCAGCCACCTACTCTATCAGGGTCTGAATGAAGCCTACATGTGGCGGGCCCGGAAAAGATGTACAGATCTTGCGTTGGCCCAGAGTGGCCGATGTCATGTTTGTTAACACCTAATTTCAAAATAAACAACAAACATGTTGTCAGAAATCTTTCAGAGAACAATGATACATCTAATATCTAATTAATTATGAATAATAATCTTCTCTGTGATTCACTTTAGTTACCTAAAGAAATCAGCATATTTCATATCTAGCTCACAAAGCTGGGACACCTTCTTTCCCTCCCCCACCAATAATGTATCCTTCAATTTTTAACTCAAGTACACCCCATCAAGCTCTCAAGTTATGAAAAGAACAGTGCCTTTTACTATCTCATAACAGAACATCAGAGTTTCCATACTAGGCCATATTATATTTATTTTATTTCATTATATTTATATGCCGCCCCCCCATGCCTACGGCATCTCGGGGCGGCTTCCAGCATAATATAAAACATTTTTAAACATAAGAAATCTACAATATCATAATTAAAACAAATTTAAAACACCCCCCACAAAATTAACACCCCCCCACCCTCCCCTCCGAAGGTCTGGGCGAACAGCCAAGTCTTACAGATACGTCAAAAGGCCAACAGGCCTGGGGCCAGGTGAGCCTCCTCTGGGAGGGAGTTCCACAACCGCAGCCCAGTCACTGAGAATGCCCTCTCCATTGTGGCCCCCCGTCTTACACAGGGGACCTCCAGAAAGGTGCCCCCAGTGAACCAAAGGGATCACTCTGAGGCACAGAGGGCGAGGCGGTTCTCGAGATATGAGCGGCCCAGACCGTGCAGGGCTTTGTAAATGAATACTAACACCTTGAATCTGGCTCGGTACGCTATAGGCAGAAACCCTGTTCTGTGCCTGCACAAAATGGCCATTGCAGCTGCCCTTTACCAAAATGGTGCCGACACAGCCCATCTTGGAAAAGGGCTGCGCGTGCACAGAATGGCTTTGGCAGCCATTTTGCACAAGCACACAGTGTTTTTTAATTTTTTTAAGAATCTCACGAGAATGATGTCGAGAGAGATTGATGTGTTCTTGATCTCAAATATTGTTTTCAATGGGCCCATTCTTGACAAGATTAGCAAGATCAAATTTCAGCCCTACTCATAAGACTTGTTTTCCAGGCCCTTTATCAGCTTGGTTGCCCATCTCTGAATCTGCTCTAAATTGTCCATGTGTTAGGGTAGGGGGTGAAGGAAGGGAGGTCTGGACCCTGCAGGACAGTGCTACCACAATCACCCACATTCTCTTCTACTTGTGCAAGGAGCGGATCGCTTGTGTGAGGGAAAAGCAACCCCTCAGGATCTTAGATGGCCCTGTTACTCCCTGCTGGGAAGAGGCCAGATCATCATCAGGGGGGAGACAACGTGGCCCTGAGTGTAGCCCCCGCTCGTACACTCTCCACAACACCACTCGAAGCCCCCAGCACCACCATGCCGTTCCAAAGGTGCCCAGGACAGGGAAGGACAAGGGGTAGTGTGGGACTGTGAGGAGAGGGGGTAGACCCAAAGGAGAAAATGGGGTCTGGACGGGACCACACACACTAAGGAACACAGGGACAGGAGGGCCCACACAAAGAGGGAATAAGGGGGTGACACACACAATCCTCACTCCTTTAATCACACTAATGTAACCCACAATCGTTCACCTGGCTCTCTCACTCAGCACAAGCACCAATACACACTGTCACTCACAGACACACACAATCTCTCTCTCTTTCACTCTAGTCTCCGCACTTACCACGTCCTCATTCGCTCCTCTCGCACACACTCGTCTGCTCAAACTGCTTACGAACCCTCGCCACCAAGCTCTCTGCACAGGGGGCCAGTTTCACAGCAACGCTGATCACCTGTAGGTAGGTAGTCTATGTAGCACCGTAAGTATTGTTCCAAGGATTGATTTGTGCACTCGGCCTGTCCATTGGCCTGAGGGTGATACGCTGTAGTGGGGGCAAGGCGTGCCCCCACTCCCTTAAACAAGGAATGCCAAAAGCGAGCTATAAATTGGGACTCCCTGTCAGATATAATGACCTGGGGCAGACCATGTGGCTTAATAACATTTTGGAGTACTAACTGTGCCATGCGCTGTGCCATGGGTAATCCCTTACAGGGGATGAAGTGGGCCATTTTAGTGAACTGGTCCACTACAACAAATATGAATGTATAGCCATGTGACGGGAGAAGTTCCACTATAAAGTCCATGTTAATTTGTTGCCAAGGGCCCCGGGGTGGGGGGGCTAATTGCAGAAGGCCAATGGGACATTTTTGGGAGGTCTTGGTGCGATTGCATACCTTACATCCTTGTACCTAGGCCTTGGTGTCCTTACAAATTGTTGGCCACCAGAAGTGTCTCTACCGGAGCGAAAGTGTACAATGTTGGCCTGGGTGTCCTGCTAAGGGTGCATCGTGGTGTGCCCGTAGGACCTCTTTCTGGATTGTCTGGCAGACTATAACAACACCATTGCATGTCTTTAGGCCCTTCTCCTGCGGGGACGGTGGCAGGCTCTGGAGTAAAGGATCCTTTCTTGTCAGGCACCTGAACTGGGGAAGGGTGATGCCGGCAGCTGCAAAAACAGTTTTTGGCAACAAAGCCTCCCCTTGAAGCACAGGGTTATTGGTGGTATCATAATACCGTGACAAAGCATCTGCCACAGTATTAGCAAGGCTGGGAGAGGGACGGTCCACGACCGCTGAGTGGAGCACCCATTCAGGTGGTGTGCATGGGGAGGGATTCTAATAGGCAGCTCCCAGCATGGCTAATGTGGCAGCCGCCACAGACCATGAGGGAGCAGGAAACATGGCGGGCCGGCCTTTGAAATTGATATGTCCTGGGTGTGAGCACTGGGGAACCAGACTCCCCAGCACTCATGGACAGTTCCTGTGACTTGCAAAGGCCATGTTCCCCACCCACAGTTCCTATGAACAGGGGACCTGTTCACTAGCATGGGTGCTGCCCCAGTTCATCCAGGTAGGAGATGCATGCGTGTCCGTTTTGGCTTGCCCCGCATAGCGCACTCTGGCTTTCTTGGCAGTTTGCCATGAATAGTCATAAGTGGGTTCTACATGGTTCACAGGACTGCTCATCCCCTGCACCCCCTTCAGATGGGTGGTCAGATGAGTGGCTTCTGGGTGGTCATGCGTGGTAGCATCTTGTTTAAAAACACCCTCTGTTGTGGCGACCGGCATAGTACCCACAGTGAAGAAGCATGGGTGAGTGGGTGCTGCTCAGACCAGCTCCTGTTTCAACTGACACTGGAGTCGGTCAGAAATTCAAGCAAATGCGCGCAAGTCTCGCATTGCGAGTCTGCCTTTTCATGCTTAATCAGCCCCGTTGTTAGGCAAACCTAGCAAACTCCACAGGGCTTTTCCCACTGCTACAGGCTGCTACAAATCAGAGCGGCCTCTAGCGGGGATCTCAGTGCGCTAGCCCAACCCTTGCTCCACTTTGAGTGTGGGGGGGAGTGCAACAGTTGGTCCGTTTGCCACCATCTTTTGGCAGGCGAAGAGCAGTTTGCCAGAAAAAGTTCCGATTTTTTTTGTCTGCGAGCCTGAAAAAAGTTTGATTTAAAAATAAATTCTGCCTACGTGGACACGCACCCCAACGATTGGGATGAAAAACTGTCCCATTTATTCTTTGCTTATAGAGAGGTGCCCCAGGAATCTACTGGGTTCTCCCTGTTCGAATTAATGTTTGGGAGATGAGTGCGGGGACCCCTGGACTTAGTGAAAGAGGAGTGGGTTGGGAAAATCCCCACTAATAAGACCTCAGTAGTAGAATATGTGCTAGGCTTCCGAGACAAACTGGTCACCATGATGGACCATGTGAGAGGGAATCTAGCCCAGGTACAAGACAAGCAGGTCACCTGGTATGATAAGGTTTGCGCACTTTTAATGCAGGTGACCGGGTGATGGTTTTCCTACCCCTGAAAATGGACAAGCTACGTGCAGCTTGGGAGGGACCTCACGTTGTAAGGGAAAAATTGGATGAGGTATCATATACTGTTGCCATGGGAAACAGGGAAGGAGAACGAAAACCTTCCATGTGAACATGCTAAAACCCTATCATGACCGAGATGATCTGATCCTCTTCATCACGGCCTCTGAGGAGGTGGGGGAGGGAGAGAAGGGGTTTATAGATATGATGGACGTTTACACCGGGGAAGGGGGACTGGGAGATCTCTCCCTACCCAAAGAACTCCAATCAGCAGACAGGACAAGACTGATGGAAGTTCTCAAACATTTTGAACCGGTGTTTTCTAATAAACCAGGGAGAACTACACTGGCAACCCACTCTATTGAGACGGGCACCCACAGATCCATCTGCTCTAGGCGTTACCCAGTCAATGGGAAAGTACGGGCCGACATCAAAAGGGAAGTGGAGGAGATGCTCCAACTGGGAGTAATCCGGCCCTCCGAGAGTTCTTGGGTCAGCCCAGTTGTATTGATGCAGAAGCCAGATGGGACAATCAGGTTTTGTGTGGACTACAGGAAGCTGAATGCCATAACAACTCCTGATGCGTACCCCATGCCCAGAATTGATGTCCTACTGGACACATTGGGAAATGCCAGGTACATTTCCACCTTGGACTTGTCCAAAGGGTTCTGGAAGATGGAGCTGGATGATGATGTCATCCTAAAATCAGCCTTTACCACCCCAGTGGGGCTGTATGAATTCACAGTGCTCCCCTTTGGCCGTCGAAATTCTCCTGCTTCCTTCCAGAGGCTTAGAGATCACCTTCTGGGAAGGATGGATGAATTTGCTATGGCCTATATTCATGACATAGCCATATTCAACGGGGACTTGGAAAGTCACTTCCAACACCTAACACAGTTTTGTCTGCTATTCAGAGAGCAGGCCTAACGGTAAAAGCCAAAAAGTGTCAACTGACAATGACAGAGGTGGTGTATTTGGGACACAAGGTGGGGGGGTGGCGTAATCAGACCCCTGTGGGACAAGATTGAGCCCATCCTAAAATAGGAAACCCCCAAGACCAAGAAAGGGGTCAGAAGCTTTGTAGCATCAGCAAGTTACTACTGCCGGTTTGTAAAGGGATTTGGGGGGATTGCTAGCCCCCTTCATGACCTGACCAAAAAGGGTTCCCCTGAAAGGGTCACTTGGACTGCAGAGTGCCAACAGGCAATGGACACCCTTAAAGCTGCTCTCAGCAAGCACCCAATCCTGAGAGCCCCAGACTTTAATAAGCAGTTCATTGTAGTCACAGATGCCTCAAACGTGGGGTTGGGGGCAGTTCTTCTGCAAGAGCATGGGAACAAAAAACACCCGGTTGCTTACCTGAGCAGAAAGCTAACTCCCCGGGAGCGTAACTTCTCCCTTCAGACTAGGGAGTATCTTGCCCTAGTCTGTGTGCTAGAGAAGTTAAGACCATATATATGGGGGCGGCGGTTCACTGTACTAACTGATCATGCCCCGCTGCAGCACCTACAGACTAGGACAAACTCGAACTCCAAGCTGCAGAGATGGGCTTGGAACATCCAGGAGTATGACATGAAAGTTCAGCACATTAAGGGCACTACCAATGTGCTTGCAGATGCTCTTTCTAGGCAACATTCCACTTGACAAGGTGAGCTAACGAATGGGATCGGGGATTCTGTTAATGTTTTTGTTATTGTTTTTTCTTTTCTTCCAGGGCGGTCGAGTGTCACAGTTTCTGCGCCGCTAAGACTTTGTAACTCACATATGACCTTGTACACTTTTCTCCTTTCGGGGTTGTGTGACACCTGAACTCGCAGTCATGATAAACAGCGTGTTCAGGCTACAGGAGAAGGGAGGAGAGGGGGAGGTGTGGCAGAAGCTGCCAGGAGCAACCCTGCCCTTTCCAGGTGACCTTCACTGACACTCTGGCTTCCAGGTTGACTAGGCCTGATTTCGCAACCGGCCGCATGGCAGGATTTTGCAATCCCAGGGGAAGGGGCCTACAGCCAGCATGGCTGGAGGGGTCATTCTCTGATTGGACTAGGTACAGCCAGGTAACCCCCAAGGACCAATCACGATTGAGGGGAGGGGGATTTTAAAAAGGAAAGCCACACCTCTCAGGGGGGAGTCTTCCATCTTGTCTTCTGTTTGCTATGAGACACTGACCTTGTGCTATGGAGCTAAGGGAATGGCTCCTGGTCTGTTTGGACTAAACTGAACCTAAGGACTGAACCCCTTTGCTGCAAGGCAAAGGCGCACCTGAAGCTGAGTAATTGAATGTTACATCTGAGGGACCAGTTTAGGCTAGATGCTACTAAAAAGGCCATTGTGCCTAAACTGTTCTGATCAATTACTTTTGCTCAAGGATTCAATGTGCCTCACAGGGTTGCAGCCGGTGATGCTGGGTTTATATTATCATTAAAGTAATATTCCTTTTTTTTTTATCTAAAAGATCTGTGTCTGTGTGTGTGTGTGTTAGCAAATACGCCTCTGTACGCTCAGGCGGCAGAAATTGGGAACGGTTTTATTCTGGCTTGCGAGCCTGGCTGTTTAAAGCAAAGGATAGAGGTCTCATTCTCCCCAGAGGAATGAGACTTGCAGTCTAAGTAAATATTCTGGGTGGTGGCAGCGGGAAGAGACCAGATAATAAGTGGGTAACGGGGTGCCGGGAGGCTGGGGTGAACCCCAGTGGGCTCCGTTACGCCACACACCGTCTGTTGTCACAACTATTTTTTCCTGCAATTTCAGACTACCTGCAGGATAATTAGACTGATCGGTGGAAATATCTCATCTCTGCTATTATCTTTAAACAAGCCAATAAAACTAAAACAGTTCCTTAAAAGTCAAATAAAAATCTTTTCCGTTTGCTTGTTTGTTTTCACGTTATGAAAGAGAAGATTTCAGTCAGAATGCTAAATGTTGTTCCCAATCTTTGTTTCTGCAAAAAGTTAGAATCATGGATTCTGAATTATCATTACAGAAAATAGACTGATAGATGACCCGTGAGGTTCAATTGTAGTGGAATGACTCTGGAATACATAATTCTAAACTAGGAATGTTACCTGCTGACACTTTATTTCATTGAAGAAATTAAAGAGCTATAATGTCATGGCTGTTGACATATGCGTGAAAACAAAAAAGAAAAATTAGCTTATGAAACAAGTTATCTGACATTTAATGCTGAACCTGTAATATGAAAGGTTAAAGATTGTTAAGACTACTGCTGATAATGGAAGACTAGAAAACAAAAAGGATAGTCTATGAGCAATAGCTTTTAAGCATATGACAGAAAAATAAATCTCTGACTTGAAATCTTTAATCCCTAACCCCTTTACATCTTGTAAAGAATGAGCTGCTTATCACTGGACCTTTCAAATCTTCCCTGAGATGTTCAGTAGGCCAACATACAGTAAATTTTGGCCAATTCAGAAATGTACCCCACTGTCTAACTAAAATTTACTGCACACCCTATTAAAAAAGTTGCCAGACCTTGAACATAATTAATTTCTTTTTAAAACATATTTTACTTATGTCAGTGTGGGGAAAAATAATCACCTGTTAATGCAACTTTTGATTTCCTATACATCCCTTGTACCATTCTTGTGGCATAGGCAGAATAATATATGTTAGCTAATTTTAAATCTCACACACAATAGCCTGAAATATGCCAGATCTTTTTAAAAATAAAATTAGAGGTTACGTCAGAAAGTATTCAGCCATATTTTTTCCAAGCATTTAAGCTATCCAACTGTATTAAAAAACAAAGGTCAGATTATTTATACGACTTCCAAATAAGTTAGTGTAAAATAGCCACACAGCAAGTAAGTTCCAGGATGTTCAAGCAGCTAGAAAAAAAGTGACTGCCCACCACTTAGGGTACAGGTCCTAGTGTCACCTACAGAAAATTAGTTCTCCCATGCAGCAGATCTTAGCAAGGTGCTTATAGATAAAATAACTAACTTTTAACAAAAAAATGACTAATTTGCAGATCTACATACTTGGTCATAAGCTTGCTTACTTTCAGGTATTCATTAAGGACTCAATTCTAGAAAACACCTAAATGCATTTTTAAATACATTCCTACTTGGGATGTTGAATTAATGTCTGACCCCATAGGGTAACCAGGGACCTGAAGGGGTAACCCGCATGCACCCACTCACGCACTGGTGCACTATGATCCCTCAGGGTCTTATTGTGGCATACAAAGGCAAGAAACCAAACCGAAGACCATCATCGGGAGATGGTGATAGTACACCCTCTGTCACCACACCCTCCGCCACACACACACACACACGTTCACGCTTCACAAGCGCATAGGGGAAGGACATGGGGGGAACTGTAAGGGATGATTGGAAGGGAGAACCCTCAGGGAGAGGAACAGGTAGGACCCACACACACCCACATCCAAACACACCAACCGCAGTGAAGGGACCCAGAGAGAAGGGGAACAGAAACACCACACCCCAGTACCCTCACTCACCCCACCCACGCAACCAGGCACCCACACACAGTACTCACGATCCACCAAACAACATGCACCCACTCAAGATTCTCCAAGGCTTCCAACAACACACACTCAGGTGCCAGTCTCACAGTGGAGGCTCTGATCACCGGCGCCGGCATGGAGATAGGGTCATTGCACCTGCGCAGGTGCTCTGAGCACCGCGGCTGGGCCAGAAGTGGTGCAACATGCTCTGGAGAGCACTGGGGCAAGCGCTCTGATTGCTGCGGGACGGGGGGCATGTTGCGTCGTATCGGCGCGCTCACGCTCCGCAGCCATACTTCCGATTACGGTCTGGTTCCCCGCCTCCTCCTGACCTGCCGGTATGGTTTCTGTGGCACCGGGAGGCGCACGCTGCCCCAGGCCTCTCCGGCCCCTCTGGGATCCCCCCTGGTGCCCCCAGAACCAGAGGCGCCTGATAATTAAATGCAACATAAGTGCATGAAGTAAATTAAGCACATACTCAAGTGCTTTCTTGATAAGGGATGATTTCCTAAATTGGTTCCTAAAGCCTGTGCTCTTTCTTTATAAATTTATGCTGTAATGAACATAAATGTAAGGTTAATTATAATTGTCATCATCATAGTAAGCATATAATGGGGCAAACCTTTTTAAGAACTCTAGGTGACGCCTGACTGAGATGAAGAGAGAGTTCCATTTTGTAAGTTCTAGTTATTGTTTTGAGTGCAGTAGGAAAAATCTGTAGTGGCTGTCTTTCAACAATGTAATACAAAGATTAATTTATTACTGTCTCTTCTTATTTTTCTAACCTTCTCTGTAGGACATTCCATCCCTCTACATCCTCAAGGGTTGAGTGATGATTTAGTACTGCAATTCTCATTGTGACTCACACAGTAATTTGTGGATTATTGTGAAAACGTGGACTTAAATATACATGGCTCAACATAAAGGGTGAGGCTACACGAGACGTTATCCCACTTTGGGCAATCTTACCCCACATTAGCCCATGATGCAGAGGATCGTATGGCTGTTGGCCACCAGATGATCACTCACTTCCACCCCAGGATGAGCAGCTGGCTGCTATGTGAAGTGTCAGCTGGAGAAGGCCAGTGATGCATGACGTCTTACTGTTGCCTTACCTGGGTTAAGGTTGCCCAGTGTAGGATAATGGGCTGCCTCCCATTTGGTCAGCTTGTGCAGCCCTGCCATGAGACAAGGTCTAAGGACAGGGCCTGGAGGAGCACGCTCTCCTCACCCACTAAACAGCTGATTGGGGAGAGGGGGTCTGGAAGAATGAGCACGCTGTCCCTGCCCACTAAACAGCTGATTGGGAAAGAGGGTACTGGAGGAACATGTGTGCTCTCCCCACTTGCCAACCAGCTGATCAGAGGGAGGGGAACCCAGAGGAGTGCGCACGCTCTCCCTGGCCGCTAAACAGCTGATCAGGAGGAGGGGGCCTGGAGAAGCACTCACATTCTCTCCACCCACCAAACAGTTGATATGGGGGAGGAGAGCTTGCAGGAGCACACACTCTCTCCCCACCTGCCAAATAGCTGATTGGGGGAGGTGGTTGAGCCATGTATATTTAAGTCCCAGAGGAGTGCACACACATATGTGTTCTTACACGTCAGAGGTCTCAGGTCTGGTCTCGAGAGGAGAAGCAGGGCGGGGGCCCAATCGAGGTCTATCTAGGAACCTAGCTGCTGGAGTCTTGGCTTTTCACAGTCTTTGAGATCATTGGAAACGGCCAAGCATCAATCAACCAGTGGTTACCTAGGTAACCGGTCAGAGGGTACCATGCAAGGCATCTTTCCTGTCTAGGGCTGGCCTTTTTATCCTGTGACTGCCTTATGATTATCCAGAGTGCGGGGTTGTCAGTGTTAAGCCTAGAAAGTTCTCCCATTGACTGTTCAGATTCGGAGTACTTTCTGCTTAGTCATTGTTATTATGGGATGTCCTGACCAGTTGGATCCTGCCTACCCCTCCCTCCAGATGGGAAGCCTGATCTTTGACCATGAGTTGCCCATGACCCTTTCTCTAAGGCCTCTCACTGTCTGACTTAGGCCATCTTTTCTCATTGCATTGCTTAGTTCTTATCTGCAACCTTCTCTCTTGTTTATGTTCTGGGAACGGACAATTCTTGCTAGTTCTGTTCTTGCTAGATGACAAGAATTTATCCCTGTCAGCATATTTCTCTCATTTCATATAATATGCATTTTCAATGTTTCTACACTAAAGTTACTATAAAGCATATAGCAAGCAAATAAAACATATAGGAAACTCATATAGTGACACACCTCTCCTAGATTTTTAGCAGACTCCTAAGCCTCCTCAGATTCCCTTAGCTGTTTCTCCTACATGCAATGCACCAGCCCAGAGGCACAGCTAAGCAGATCTGAGGAAATGCTGTGTGACATGGTCAAGCCACTTCACACTACTCTCTCAGATCTTTTTAGCTATGTCTACCACTCTAACAAATTTCCTATTTATTTCCATTGTTTAGGATAAAAGGACTACAAAGTGATGCAGAATTCTCTCTTCCAAAGTCTGAACACAATGCCACACTTTTTATTTATTAATTATTATGATTATTATGATAATTAATAATAATAAACTTTAAACTTGGTTCTTGGCTTTCCTCAGAAAACTGCTGATGACCAGGGCATTTGACTCAGTTTCTAAGTTCCGAAGTTTCGAGGAAGGGACCCCGAAAATTTGGACCTCAGAAAATCCTCAGCTGAGTGCAGGGAAGGGGGCTGGAGGCCAGCACTAGGCCCCTACTCCCCTTTCCCTGGCCTCCATTGGCCAGGGAGGTAATAGGCCACTAGGGGGCCAGGGAAGTGAGGGTGGGGGCCTAGTGAGGTGTCAGGGGTGGGGTGCTTAGTGGGAGCGAGGGGCCTAGCAGGGGGGACTAAGGGGATTACTTACCTTCCAGAGGGGTCCAACACCAATGTGTGGCCTCCTTCCGGCTGGTAAGTTTGAAAATAAAAATCTCACTGAGCATGCTCAGAAGGGCCTGAATGGCCCTTATGAGCATGGCTGGACCTTTGTCAAAGATGGCATTGGCAGCATCAACAGGCCAGCATCATCTTTGAAAAGTGCTGAGCATGCTCAGAAAGGGCCATTCAGACCATTCTGAGCATGCTCAATTTTAATTTTTTTATTTTTAAAAAAACTTTTCAAATTTACCATCAGGGAACAGGTTATGCCTCAGCGCGGAAAGTAAGTAAACCACCCTTGACACCCACTGCTAGGCCCCTCACTCCCCCTAAGCACCCACCACACCACTCTCCCCCATGGTAGGCCCCCCACTCCCTGTTAAATTACCCCCAAACCTGACTCCCTCACACACACCTTGGAACTTGGCCAGGTATTCTCCAAGGGTTCAAGGAGCAGCCTGAACATTTGGACTGCTCCTCAGAGCCTCTGAGAATACTCATGAGTTTTTTATTTATTATTTGGAGCAGCCCTAATTTAAACTTATATCACACAGAATGGGTTACAACATAAAACAAACATATCAGAAAAATGTATAACAAAAAACACATTTTAAAAAACCGTGCCCTCAACCTCCTGAAACTCTTTCCCTGCCTGCCAAATGCTTGGCTCAATAAAAAAGGCTTCATGCTGCCCCTGGAAAATGCTTAGGCATGGGAAGGGAGTTCTATAACCATTCCATAACCAGGGCCGGTGCAACCAATAGGCGAACTAGGCGGCCGCCTAGGGTGCCAACTTGTAGGGGCACCTGCTGAGCAGCCCCCTCCTCCCCTCCGCTGCCGGGCTGGGAAATAAGGCTGTTTGTTTACAAACAGATCCTCCCCATGTGAGAGATCAGAAGGTTGTTGCCTTGTAAAGAAGGTTCTTCGAGATGGCTCCCAACATTCTAACAACTGGGTTCTGCACGCTCACCCTGTTCAAATAATAGCCACATGATGGTCTCAAGCTCCTGTAGTATAAAAAGTGCTCTCCCCCTCAGAATGACAGTTCCTTCCAACCCTTTCTAGAAATAGAAGGAAAAAATTCTACGCGAAGCTGGAAGGGTGGTTATTTGTAAGAATGTTCGGAGCCATCTCAAAGAACCTTATTTACAAGGTAGCAACCTTCTGTTCTTCGAGTGGCTCCTCACATGCTATTTTTACTAAATATGAACGTGCTTGTGTGATCAAGTATTGTTAATAGCATGCAGCTATTTTGATGTGGCCCAGAGGTTTTATATGTTTTAAAT
>QEPC01002857.1:2780227-2793586 GCA_003113815.1 Sphenodon punctatus
GGGGGGGGGGGGGAGGTGCAAGGCTGAAGTTTCGCCTAGGGCGCCCAGTACCCTTGCACCAGCCCTGTCCATAATTGCTACTGAGAATGACTCTCCGCACACCTTTGCTGCATAAACATGACACACTGGATGTTAACAGATGAGAGATTCACCCACTGGAGTCTGGGGTTGCTCTGTGGAGCCCCCACACAGACACTACTTGCAGGTTCCACACAACAGACCAGACAAACAGGCAGCTGCAGTCCTCCCCTCCACTCACCACTACTGAGACAGTCACTCCCCAAACTGCTTGATGTGCTCTGTCCAAGACTCTATGGTCCTGGAGGGCCTGCACACACTCAGAGGCTATGTGCACCATAGCAGACAGGAGGTGGCCACGTTGACACACATTAGCCCACATCTGCCAGCATTTACCTGCACGACAGGCTCCACATTTGCCAGGGCACCACGAGTAGGTTATGCAGAACAGGTAGGTGGTGGATGTGGGCAACCATCTGGTGGCCACCTAAGAGATGGGCAGGTGGCCACCCATCCCGAGGGAGCTAATCTGATCCACTGTCTTGTCTGTTTTCATCCACTGATGGGATGTGTAAGAAGGTGCTCCTGACTGACCTCAGGGGCTATGGATGGAGTATAGGAAAGAAGGCAGTCTTTTAGATATGTAGGGCCTAGACCATTTATTTATTTTTTGCTTTTGTACCCCACTCCTCTCTCCAATGACATCGCGGGGCGGAGAACAACATCATATAGGCAAACATAAACATCAAGTACAAAAATATAAATATAAAAATACATAAAACCCATAAAAGAACATAACACCACACCCTTATCTGCATGAGAAACTGCGCCCACCCAGTGCCAACTATCCCATCCCTTCCCCCGTCACCCCCCCACCAAACGTTTGATGGAAGAGCCAGGATTTACAGCTTCGACGGAAAGCAAAGAGATCTGGGCTGAGGTTAATCTCTACTGGGACAGTATTCCACAGTGATGGCATGGCTGTTGAGAATGCCCGCTTGTTGGTCCAAACCCACCGATACTGCAGAACCTCCAGGAGAGCACCCCTGGACAACTACAGGGGCCACCCAGAGGCCCAAGGCGTAAGGCAATCCCTCCAGTAAGCAGGACCTAGGGTATTAGAGGTCAGAAAAAGCACCCTGAATTGTGCCTGAAAAGCTATTGGTGTCCAGTGCCGACTCTGAAGCACTGGCTGCAGCTTCTTAACAGTCATCAAAAGGCACCCCACATTGCAGTAGTCTAGCCACAAGGTTACTAAGGCATGGATGATAGTGGCCACATCCAATCCTGAAAGGAAATGTTGCAGACAACCTTCTCACTAGACTGAGAGTTGATGAAAAGCATTTCAGGCTACTGCTGCAGCCTGAAGTTCTAAGTGCAGTGATGGATTGAAGAAGACTTCAAACTTGAGTGACCAAAAGAGGCTGGACCCCATCAGCGACAGGTGTCCCTATGCCTCCCAGGCCACAGGGCTGGCCCATCACTTCATTCCTGAAATCCTGAAGCTGCAAAGCAACCACCCATGCAATCCCTTTTTCTAAAAAGGGAAGGTTAGATATGGGGAGAAAACTGGCAAGTGCAAGAGATGGTTTCTTGAGCAGGGGCTAAATGACAGGATTGTGAGGCTGCCTGGCAACCTAGCCTCCTGAAGGAGGCACTGACAACCCCCCACCAGCAATGGCCCCAATGTCACCCAGCTGGCTTTCACCAGCCAAGATGGACATGGATCTAGTTCACAACTGGTCACCTGCAACTCTCCAAACACACCCCCTGCATCATTTGACAACACCGACTGAAGCGGATTCAAATAAACCAGACAAAACAGACTTCCCAACCACAAAACTCTGAATCTGCATCCCAACCAGCAATTCCTTCATTATGCCAAATATGAGCAATTTTGTCTTCAAAGCAGATGGCAAACTGAAGACAGTGGGCAATAGACAGTTCAAGCTTCTCCAGGCAGAGCCAAGCCAGCAGGGGTGTAGCTAAAGTGGAGTAAGGGGACTCAGTTGAGCCTGGGCGCTGAACTCTGAGGGGGCCCTTTGTAAGTGGCCTTAACATTGCCAGGAAATTTTCAGAGAGAGAGTGAGTAGGGTCAAGGACATAGCACGTAGCAGCTGGCTGCTCAGGGTGGGGGGAACACCTGGCAGCCACCGGGCACACGCACTGCATCGCGTGGCACAGCTGCCCAGAGGGGGTTAAGACTAAGCAAGATGTGGTAGCTTTCCCAGGATGCCTCGTGTGGCTGCACCCAAATTGTCTGTCCAGTAGGTTCCTATCTTTCCTTGTCCCTCACTTAATCAGAACTATATATCTGTAAGTATATACTGGTGCAGTACTCTATAAAGTCTTTTTTGCCTTTGGTTGTTTGTAGAGTGTGTGGGGATAAATTCCAACCATCGGCTCCCAGCGTGGCTACCATGGCCTCTGTGCCTTTGGCTGGCCCTGCATGGCGTGTTCTGGATTTCCTGGCCTGGCTCTATGCGAGGCCATGAATGGGTGCTCCATGGCTGATGGAGCTTGCATCTGGTCACTCTACCTCTAGACAGGTGGCTGGATCCGTGGCTCCTGGGTGGCCATGTGGGATAGCATCTTGTCTGAAAATACCCCTTGTCATATGTGAAAGGTCAACACAGATCCTGCTGTTAACCACTCAGTGAATGTGTCCTTTCAAGTTGCTGCAAACTCTGTCTTCTGGAGAAGAGCGCAGAACAATTCAGGAGCTCTTTTGCATTTTGCTCTGTGTAATTCTGTTTCCCCCTTCATTTAATTACCATCAAGGGAAGTTGCACAAAAGCCCTGCTGTCTAGATTTTACTACATTCTGATACTTTATGATGGAATTGACAGTTAGATGCATTAGTACCTCTTCATTTACAACTTCTCTTTTTGGCAGCTGGCAATGCTTCTGAATTTTGAGGTTTCCTTTGCAAATCAAGCTTTTCACTTATTTGTAGGCCACTGGACACTGAAGTTACTGAGTTGGGTCAGGCCCCTGTTGCATAAAGTGGCAATAGCCTATAGTGAATCAGAGAGATGAATTTGGGCAAGGACTGCTTGGCTGACTATACTTTTGTGCCTGTCTTAAAGCACCATATGGATTACACTAATTAAAGTCTATTTAATCTGCTATTTTCTCTACCAGAATGGACTATACAGTATATGCAGAGAAAAATGAGAAGCATACATTTCATTCTTTCTGAACTGAACTATATACATTTTTAGATGTCAATAAATGTGAAAAATATTCTTAAAACTTCACATGTATCTAAGTATTCTTGTGTCCAGCCTTTTTAGAAATGTGTTAAGCTTTTTGCACTACCCCAATATCTTTATGCTAAACCACCTCTAGTAATTCCTACTGATGGCAGTGACTCCTAAGGGAAAGAACAGAAATCGCCTTCTGATTCCAAGTTCAACCAAAAAAGACATTCATGACTTCAGCAGATGGTTTTTGTGTTATACATTCTTAAGCCTCTGGGAATCTTTATGGACATCCCTCTACACAAACAAATATATTAGATCAGTGAACAGCCATAGCACAACGGTTGCTCAAAATGCATAGTTTTGGGGTAACATAAAGAAGTGTGGCTGTAATGAAAATGTTAATTGTGTTGTATTAACATTTTTACTCTTTTATTATACAAATGTTCAAAGTATAAAATGGAATAGAAGGTGACAGTTCAGCCACAAGGACATTCTTTATGCTGGGGAAGAAGTCAAATAAAGTTAGATTATTCAACAAACCAGGGAAGACCTCACGGCTACATCACCTCTAATCTTATTAACCTTATAGTCCATTTTTCTATGCCCAGTGGGCATCTGGCTTTCTCTTTCTTCCACTCCTTCTGTTTGGTGTTTAGGCATTAGATAAATCATCATTTTCTATCAGTTTTATATCCAGATTGGGATAAAGTAGATATGATATTTTTTCACCATATTTCATTTAAAATTGCATGCTAACTTTTAGCACTTCCACTCAAGATCAATAGTGAAAGAGTACTGCAAACAAAGAAAGTAATTAATTACTGCGTAAGGTTTGAAAATAATATAATTTTGCTAATTACTCACAGCATGGGGTCTGTTTTTTCTGTGCAGCTGACAACTGCATGTTTTAATCCCCATAATAACAATAATGGCATACATCATTAACCCTATTTTATTTTTTCTTAATTTTTTATTGTACCAATAACAAAGATCATTAACCTCTATTCTGTTTAACATCTAATCAGCCATTTTAGTTAAATAAATATCATAGAAAACATTAAATATCACTTTGCTAAGCTAGATTTGCTCTCAGGAGGGGAATTCGTCCTAATGCATTATATTAACATCCATTTACTCTACAAGTGTCAAACCATGAGTAGTAATGAGGAAATAGATATGCCGTAATATATGGCTTTAATCAAATTAGTTCTACACACACACACACTTTTTAGCAAATCTTAAACTCAAATTACTTCACTCTGAATGCTTGATTTTTATGATAATCCTTGGACACTGACTCCCCCGGCCAGCTATTGCCCTGTCCCTTTTTAGGGAAGGTTATTGAACGAGTGGTTGCCTGACAGCTCCAGGCTCATCTCAATGCTGTCAAATTCCTGGACCCTTTTCAGACAGGCTTTCATCCTGGGTATGGCATGGAGACTGCACTTGTGGCCTTAGCTGATGATCTGCACCTGGAGATTGACAAGGGGAATTGTACCCTGTTGATTGAAGTTGAGCATGAGGTGTTGCTGACATGACTGTGGGACCTAAGGGGGGCAGGGTGCATGGGACTGCTCTTGGGTGATTCCGTTCATTCCTGCTGGGGAGGTTTCAGTGGGTGGTGACGGGTGATGACTGATGGTCATCTTTCCGGGACCTCCCCTGTAGGGTCCCGCAGAGTTCGATCTCCTCTCTTGCTCAATGTGTATATGAGGCTGCTGGACAAGAACATTTGGAGGTTTGGTGTGAAGTGTCATCAATATGCTGATGACACTCAGCTTTATCTCCCTTTTTCATCTG
Organism: Sphenodon punctatus; assembly: GCA_003113815.1. NCBI lineage: Eukaryota > Metazoa > Chordata > Lepidosauria > Sphenodontia > Sphenodontidae > Sphenodon > Sphenodon punctatus. The sequence goes on from QEPC01002857.1 coordinate 2,785,252, forward strand.
ACCCAGGTCCTGTAGTTTTGGTGCTTACCCATTTGCTGGCTGTGGTTGGGGACTGGATGAGGGTAAACTGATTTAGGCTGAATCCTGACAAGTCTGAGGTTCTGATGATGGGCCAGCCCTGTGACTTGGAGCAGTTGGGGACTCCTGCTATTGATGAGGTCCCGCCCCCTCTAGTCACTCAGGTTTGCAGCTTTGGAGTCAGGCTTCTGGACTCCATGCTGAGCCTGGACCATCAGGTTGCAGCTGTGGCCAGGACCAACTTCATCTGGTAAGGAGGCTGCAGCCTTTTCTTTCTGATGCAGACCTTGCTACCATCATCCATGCTTTCATCTCTTCAAGGTTAGACTATGGCAATGTGCTCTATGTGTGGTTGCCCTTGATGGCTGTCCAGAAGCTGGAGCTGGTGCAGAATGCAGCAGCCTGGCTCCTCTTGGGGATGGGTCGACAGGAGCACATTACACTGGTACTCCAGAGTCTGCACTGGCTCCCGATAGCTTTCCAGGCACAATTCAAGGTGCCGGATTTGACTTTTAAAACCCTAAATGGCCTGATCCCCACATAATTGAAAGACCATCTGTCCTACCATACTCCTGCGGTCAGTCAGGAGTGGTCTGTTGTGGGTTCTGTTACTCTTGTCAGTAAAATATGGGTTTATGGCAGGGAGAAGGTGTTCCCAGTTGCTGCCCCAGTGTTATGGAACTCCCTTCCCCCAGATGTTTGCTTGAGACTGAGTCTGGGCATCTTCCAGAGGCAGTGCAAAACATTTTTGTTTAGTAAGGAATTTGGCAGGCAGGGATAGGGATTGGGGTTGGTTGGAAGGCTGTGTGCAGTTGTGGGTTGGGGGGAAACAGAAGGATTTGGGGGGGTAAGGGTACGATTTCTGGGGCGCGGAATGGAGTTTTTAAATATGTTTTAGGGATTTTTATTCATTGCAAGCCTCCCTGAGCCATCATGGGAATGGTGGCATATAATTTTGAATGAATGAATGAATGGTCTTCCCAAAGATATTTATTGAACCAAACTGTGTTTTGCTGAGTTTCAGTCACTAGAATCAGTTGGTTCCATGAACTATGACTGATGAAACTGGTTAAAGGACAGACAGTAGATACTTTTGACAGTAGATACTTATACAAAAATCAGTGTCTCTATACTGATTCTAAGGCTGTTTTTAGACGAGCGCGCGGTGCGCTCGTGCGAGATTTCAAAAACCCCGCGAGGAGAGATTAGATGAGACGTCGCCGGCAATTGCGCGCATGACACGGCGACACGCATTCTTTTCAAGGCGCGAACTGACCAGGAGTCTGATTGAGGTAGGTCATTCGCGGCTTGAAAAGAATGCGCGTCGCCGTGTCATGCATGCAGTTACCAGCGGCGTCTCATCTAATCTCTCCTCGTAGGGTTTTTGAAAGCCCACGCGAGCGCACCACAGCGCTCATCTGAAAACAGCCTAAGGCTTCTACAGACCATTTTAAAAATAAGATCAAGCCAATGAAGGGCCAAATTGTACACCCCCACCCATGATCTGTGTGTGTAAGTGTTCTGCTTCCTACACAGAAAAGAGGTCACTTTTTCTGTAGGACTGTCTCCTTCCTCTTCCAAACCCTGTTATTTGGGTATGTGTCAATGTATGCAATGGCAGTGCCACTGCAACAAATTCCACAAAAGGAGTTCTCATTACCGGTACTTTTTTCCAAAACAGGCCTACCACCAATAAAATGCACAGTGTACATAGTCAGCTACATCACTATGTGGCTGTGTGGGATCTCTGATTTATTTTTTATTATTATTATTATTATTATTATTATATCAGCAGTGTGTCTGGCACTATAAACCAATAGTTATAGACAGGTCCCTACCCTCAGGGGCTTACAATCTAAGAGACAAGGGAGAGGCAAACATCAGGAGAGACAAGAGTACATTCATGAGGTTGAGAAGTTGCAGGTGCACATGCTTCATTTAGTTACAAGGAACTAGTTTCTAGCACTGGAACTCGGTTCTTGGTATTCATCGAAAGACAAAACACAGAGGACTGAGGTACTCAAGTTTGTTTTCTGAGTTCTGAAGTTTCAAGGAATGACCACTGAAACTTCAGAACTTGGAAAATCCTCAGCCAAGTGCAGGGAAGGGAGCCAGAGACTCCCCCTTCCAGGTAAGTTTTAAAAGAAAAAAAAAAATCTGGGCATGCTCAGAAGGGCTGAATGGCCCCTTCTGAGCAGGCTCAGATCTTTCCAAGATGGCGCTGGCAGCATCAGCATACTGTGGGCATCATCTTGGAAAGGTATGAGCATGCTCAGAAGGGGCCATTAGGCCCTTCTGTTCTTTTAAACTTATCGGGCCTGGAGGAAGCCACGTGACACCAGAGCCTGTCCGGAGGGTGAGTATTCTACCCCTGAGCCCCTGCTAAGCCCCCACCCCCTCTTACCTGGCCCATTCCCTCACCCTCTCTATGGCTTCTGGTCCCCTCCTCATCCCCCACCATCAGAATTCCCAAGTATTTGCACTCTGGATTGGTCCTCAGAACTCAGCAAATACTCGCAAATATTTTTTTTACTATTCGTTTCAGCCATACTAGATTCTGAGTGAGGGAGAAGAGGATGCAGTTCCACTCATGACAAGCTACGGAAGGCCTGATGGAAGAGGTAGGCTTCCAGGAGGATTTGAAAGTTGTGAGGGAGGGAGCAGAACAAACATTATGGGGAATTTAGTTCTGGCCTCTCACCCCTGCAGTCAGCCCACTTTTCCTCCAAGGGAGGGCTTATCCCAAACAATGGCAGGTCTCTCAATATATCAAAAGATGAACATAATATTCATATGTCTGTTTCAGAGACTTGGAACGATCCCACCTGATTTATGTTCCCTTTCAGTTCTGGGTCCAGCCTTGTCAGTCTCTCAAAGCATCCAGCCGATACTGGAACTAAAGTAGTTCCAAAATGGGCTCCCTTCAGCTCTTTCAGGGTCTTTGTCCTGGTTCCAGTCAGGCTTCTTGAAAGGTCTGTTCTCTTCAACAGTCTTCAACTGCCCCCTTGATTATACTCAGCTCTTATAGCCCTGACCTCTCTCAGCTGTGTCACATTAAGGTCCTTTTTCTTTTTCTTTATACTGTGGCCTGCCACACACTAAACGTGATCCATTATCCAAGTCTGCCCACCTATAGTGTCAACTTCATTGCAAACACAGTCTTTTATTCCAACCTGTCCTACTGGGTCACATGCAAGGCCAACTACATTCATTGTACCTCTGGGTCTCCTGTCAGGGTTGAGCTCCATCTGCTGCCATTGGGGAATAGATGCAAAAGAGAATGGATGCAAAAGAGGGTTGTGGATGAATTCAGGCAAGACTGATGGCAGGCCTTATGATTTGGGGGAGATAGGAACAGCTATTATTGAGGGGGCTAACCTTCCTAGGTTACTCAAGTTCACAGCCTTGGTGTCCTACTGGATCCATTGCTATACCTGTAACTTCAGGTGGTGGCAGTGGCTAGGGGTGCTTTTCACAAATTCCAACTGGCGAGAAGGCTACAACCCTTTCTTTCAGAGTTAGTCTTGGCCATCATCATCCATGCCTTCAGAGCCTCAGGGATAGACTACTTCAATGTGATGTGCTTGTTTTTGTTATCATAGGGTACTTTCAGACATGACACTAACCACCCTTTAACCACCCTTGGTGGTTATTTATGCATGTTGCAGGGCTGCATAGGGCACCAATACAGCCCTGCAACATGCATAAATAACCACCAAGGGAGGTTAAAGGGTGGTTAGCGTCATGTCTGAAAGTACCCAAAGACACCAGCCTCATTGCTGCCCACCTCCAAGCCTTGTTTCTGCCATCTCACCATGCTCCCTGCCCCCAGATAAGTGGGTGAAACGGGATTAAATGTAAAACAGCACTCAATACTTAAACAGTAAACCTGACTGAGTTATCCATTTGAGGATGAGGATATGCAGTTAGTTGAAAAATTACCCAAGCTGAGAGCTGCAAAAAGGCTGCTAACCGACTAAGGACTGTAGTTAGGGGGGTATTATAAATGGCTGAGCCAGACAGCTCTGTGGGAGTTACCATGGAAGAGATTCAGGCAGTGAGACTTGAGAAGATAGAAACCTTGAGACATCAGGACAGGTAGCTATAGAGAATAAGGACTAGGGCTTGAACCTTTGGCCCCTGGGAGATGGTGGCTGACTCTGCAGTGCCACCAGATCACTCTGGCCAGGGCCCAGGGTTGGCACTGAAGGCCTTCCCCATTACTGGTTAGGCCACACCCCTCCTCACCCTTGCTCTATATCTCCAGCTTCTTGGTTGGCTTCCTGCTGTATAAAAGACAGGTCTGCAGCGTTAGTGAGCTGGGTGGATCATTTATTTATTTGTTTGAATTTATATCCTGCTTTTTCCTGCAGGCTCAGGGTGGCTTACAAACATTCAAAAATATAAAACCCAATAAAAACAAAAAATATAAAAAATCCATTCCCCAAAACCTATCCCTGTCCACTAGAAGCCCACCAAAATAAGTAAGTCTTGCATTGCCTCCTGAAGATGGCCAGGCTCAGGCTTTGATGGGCCTCCAGGGGAAAGGGAGTTCCAAAGCTGTGGGTGTGCTCATTTTTAAATTACACATGAGTGGAAGTGTCCTGTTTGAATGTGGAGTTGCGTGGGTGCTAGATGTGTGCATGTCATTTTCGTTATTACAATAACGATAATGAAAATTGTTGGTTTTGTTATTGCAATAATGAAAACAACAATCGAGATTAATGACAACAATAATGAAAATGTCGTTAACGTTGTCGTTATTATTAGTTCTGTGGCAGTTGGGTTTTGGAGGGAAAATGTGGAGAGGGGAGGAGGGAGCAGACATCTCGGAGCCCTAAACAGGGTTGAACTCTTGAACTGTGCCTGCCTGTGTTGGGAGTGGTGAACACCTCAGTAGTATCTGATGGATGTATCTCTGGCCAAAGAGCAGGGTAAGCAGGCCCCAACAGTCACAAGGCACTCTGTGATTGCTCAATGCCTGCTTCCTCCCACAACCAATCAAGGGGGCTCTGGGGGAGGACCAGACTTTTTCTCTCCATTCTGTGAGAGCTCTGCTTGTCAGGTTGCAGATGTTTACAGAACTGCACATAAAAAATACTCCCTAGCCCTCATTGTATTACCACCAGTACCTTTCCTTCCTCATACCCTACATTTACCTTTTCCCTTTCCCTGCCCTTCTTCCCCCTGTACATATATAGATAGGTAGTATAGATTAGATATAGATATATATTATAGACATATAGATTAGATTAGAATAGTTATATAGATAATTGATTAGATAATATATAGTTTTCCTTTTCCCTTCCCCTGTCTCCCTTAGATTTAGATAGATCTTAGTTGTGTGTACATATATAGAGAGATTAGATATTATATAGGTATTTAGGCTAGTCTGTTTTATTATATATATTAGGATAATAGGATAGGCATATTGTATAAATATTTACGCACGGGAATTGATACCAATAATGATACCGATACCGAAAATAAAATCTTTGTTTGAAACGATACCGATACCAATAACGATAACGAAAATGACAATTTCATTAATAACAATAACAAAAACGACATTTTTAAAATAACGAAAACAAAAATGACATGGGGCTTGGTGCACATCCCTAGTGGGTGCATAATCCTGTGACCCATGCACCTATCTCCACTCAGCTCCTCCCACCCACTGAGCAACCAGTTGCTCCATGAGTGGAGGTGGGTGGAGATGGATGTACACCTGTCTTCTCCCTCCCCCCATGCATGGCACCCTCAGTGGTGCTCCACCCACCACACATGGACTGCCTCCCCTCACCAGCAGTCCATTTTAAAATGGCCTGGGTGAGAAGAACCAAAATTGTGTGGTGTTTTCATGGCCAGATCCTGCAATGGCTTACAGGGAAGACTTGAAGTTTACAATCAGTCATTAACATAAGGACTCAAGGGACTTTGGAGCTAATAAAGAGGAGGAAACACGATTATTCTTTTTTGTTTTTGTAAATTAGGTGTTATGATAATGAACTCTAGCCCAAACACACAATATATATTTCATGATTTTTTTATAGGTAGGATAGGAAATATTTCCCTTGTTCATATAAGTAGAACTGGCCATTTGCATTGGACCCTGTACCATTCATAGAAAAAACTTGATTGCAGCTGGAAGATGTGGTTAAAACTCTCTACAGCACAATGCGGTAGTCAGTGTTTACAAATGCTATTTGCATTACTTGTTCTATTCATTTTACTAGTGTCCAGGTGCCCCATTGTGCATGGAGCTAGACAAAGACAACAAAAAGATGGTCCCTTTCCCAAGGAAGTTACAATCTAATTTTAAAGGAAGGGAGAGCAGGGGGTTACACTCAGACGAAGTAGAGGAGCACAAAATAGTGAAACAATGAGACAGCACATATTCAGCAATATTACATAATTGAATGACTTGGGAAATTAAGGGTGACAGGATCTGAAGCTTGGTTATTTATGCCACTTGAATTTCAAAATACCCACAAAACATTTAAATCTAACTTGGAAAAGTTCTAACCAGGAGTGAATACATATGCTTTATGTAACTGAGAGTAAGAGTTCAGGGGAATGTGAAAAGAGACCCTGAACACTATCAACATCAGAGGGCTCTGCTAGATGGGATCTCACCCAGAGAACTTGTGAATAAGTCTGTCACAAACTTTGTAAACTGCCACAAATCAAATGAGGAAAGAAGATACAAGCAAAACCCAGATCAAGCATATTAAATATCTCTTAAAGGGAGTCTCATTGCAGTGATATCATATGTCCTTACCTGATGTGAAAGGGATTTCATTCCTCTAAAGTGATGGAATAGTCCAATATGGGCTTTCTGAGCAAGAATGAAAGCTTCATTCTAGTATGTCACCAATGAGACAATAGAATGTCCTACAAAACCAATGAGAAAGCCCTAGGCCAATTTTTTATTAGGTAAAAATTCATTTTAGTAAAGAGAATTTAGAGGTTTGAATGAACTTTGTGTCTAAAAACTGAAAGTTATTCAATTCCTAGATCATGTTCCTTTATCTATGAATGCTGGGATCCGTTTTGTACGTGTCTCCCCTTCTCTGCACAGGAGAGGTATCCTCGCTCATTTATTGTTCATTCTCTGCATCACAATGTAAAAGAGAGCTTCAAATTATTCCCAAATGTGAGCTTCATTAAATGGAAATCAAAGAGAGACAACCACCTCAAATGCCGACAGATTGTTAGCACAGAATTTTATGTTGTTAGAGTGAGGCTAATCCTGGCCAACTGACCCAGCATTCAGGGGCTCCATGTCTAACTCCTTGACTACAGCAGGACTTCTTGTAGATGTAAAAATCTGTCCATGAAGAACCAGATTTTTATAAAGCCTGTATAAGTGGCTTCATTATGTTCTGTCTCCTTCCTCTTTCCTGCTTCCTCCCACAATGTCATTTGGAATATCTGTCTTCATCTGGAACCTCTCCAATGGCTCTTGTGGTCTTTGTCTCTGTCAGCAGCATGTGTGAAAAGACTAAATAGCACTTGTGCTACAGACTAAACTACATGAAACAAATGTTCATTTCATATCCTATTAGAACAATACAGGAACAAGAAGTTGTGCCAAATAAAAGGAGGAAAGAGAATATAAACCACCAAATATTTTGGCATCCAAACCCAAACATTAACCCAACAATCTGGTTTAGGCTGTTGGGCTGGATTTTTTGTTGTTACCTATTTTTCTATAACAGCGCACCCAGACCAGCATTGTCAACAGCCAATTATGAGCACCTGTCTGACTGAAGAGTATCATTTGGAATGTTCTGTTTATATTGTATTTCAAAGAAAGAGGAAAGGATTAAGGAAAGGCTGTGATTTAATATCAATATCTATCAGTCAACATTATGCATTTCTAACATGCCAACCAAAGGTAACAAAAGCCTTTGCAATTGGTATGTTTTAATTAATCTTTGTTCCTTGGGGAAAAAAAAGTGTGTGTCGCAAGAACTATTTTTGAAAAGCAGAATGTATTAATAAAAGGAAATCCCAACTGCTCTTTAGGCAATAGCACTCTCAAAAGCTGACAGTTGAAGGGTAGACATGTTTCACATGTGCAAAATGGAAAATCCACTCCAACTTATAAATCACCATTTCTATGTTTACAAATGGGAGGACAAATGCAAAAGGGTCTGGGCTCTGAGCGACACATTTTTAAAAAAAACAAATACTTTGTGCATGTAATTACTGAAAGTGCCCACACAAATGAGGTGAAAGAACATAATGTTAGACAAGGGCCCTTTTCACACAGACACTCTAACACTGATAAAATGGGTGTTACATGTTGCAG
>QEPC01002857.1:2798913-2826985 GCA_003113815.1 Sphenodon punctatus
ACTCAGAGTATAATTGGGTTGTGGAATCTACTGCCAGAGGCTGTGGTAAGGGCCAGTACTATAGCTGAGTTTAAAAGAGGTTTGGACAAGTTTTGGGAAGATAGGTCCATTAGCAGCTATTAGCCAGACAGGATCAGGGAACATGACAGGAGCTGGGTGAAAACAACAGGGAATGTATCCCACATTGAGACCTGTTGGGTGCTTCTCCCAAGCCACTGTGATTGGCCACTGTCGGAGACAGAATGCTGGGCTAGATGGACCAGTGGTCTGACCCAGTATGGCACTTTTTATGTTCTTATGAGGTTCCTTTCAACCCCAAAATTCTATGCTTCTTTGTTTTACAATAAGGAAACAGTTATTAAATTTAGTAACTAATATGGTCATAGTGATGTAAAATATAAGGTATTGTGAGGAAGGAAATAGCGATACCCAAAACTGATTTCATTGATAAATATGCTTGTAGATGTGCTTGGCAGGAGAAAAAATTGAAAGTGAACTATGTAATGGAAGGTAATAATATGCAGTAAACACCATTAAGAATTGCAGTTAAAATAAATTCTCAATGCAAAGGTGGACTGGCAGGCTTAAGCAGAGAAGTAAACTCAAACATGCCAATTACCTGAAATTATAAATAAGATTATAGAAGCAGAAGGCTAGGCTATTGTTTTGGTTTCCAAAGTATATATATTATTATTATTATTATTACTATATCTCAGCATCAGAAAACCAAAGATACAGAGAAACTAATCAGACACTGTAAGTCTATAAAAATGATATCAGGCTTGCTGCACATTTACACAGCAGAAATAAAATGCTTCTTGGATTTTATTGGTTCAATCTTTGCAAGATCATAAGTATGTTAACAGGTATTTTTCAAGATGCTACATTTTTAAATGGCACTCATTTTATTTGGCTAATTTCTTATTAAACTCTTAAATTAGTCATTCGAGCACTTGGCTTAAATAATCTACAGTTACTGGGATGTGAATATTTTCCTCACGGATGAGAAAAATATCCTGTATTTCACAAAAGACAGCTTCTCATGCATTCCTTAAGAAAGATCCCCTTCTAGAATCCAATTCAGAATTACACTCTTCAGGACATGCCATGAATTTATGGATCTACTCCACTTGCACCCTGATCTAATTCTACAGTCTGACATTTTCTGTATATTTCTTCAAATACTGGACTAGTTTCTTTCTGTTGTCAGTCCTCTTTCCTTCTTCTCCTACAGTTTCTACTCTTTGAAACAGTTCTCCTGTCTTTCTGTGCTCCTTAAGAACTAAAAAGATCCAGATGACCTTGTTACCTGGTTACTGTCTAACATACTAGTTCACAAAACTTTGCTTGTGGGAACAGAAGCAACTTTTGAAACTTAATCATAATTCCATGACCCCAGACAGCAACAAAGGCATGCAAAGTATATCAAGTATAAAATCAGGTCACAACCTCATCTATAGAGCAGCGTGACCCCACCTGGATTCCCAAATCACGATTTGGGAACCCTTGGTCTAACATATATGGGTATTTTCAGACATGACGTTGACACGGTGAACCACGGTGAATACCCACCTGTGGTCACCGTGTCCCGTACGTCTGTTTGCGGCGCGCCAGATGTTGGCCACGGTCAATCGGCACATGGGGTTCGTTTGAACCACGCTTCCCGGGCTAGCCGGGGGAAGGTCCCGGGAAGCGTGGTCAAATGGACCCCGGGCCGTGGCCAAGGAAAAGTAACGTCTGGCCGCGTGCCACGGCCCGGGATCCCCGGCGGGATCCCGGGCCATGGCACGATCGGCCGGACGTGGCGGCCGCATTGGCCCCGCCACCCGCCCGTCTCCTCGGAGGGCGGGCGGTGGGGTGTGTGGAGGGGGCGGGGCCGTGCAGCCGCACGTTGTGCCGTGCGGCCCCGGCCCCTCCCACTTTCCCCGCCGGGATCCCCCCGGCACGTCTGTTGGGCCGTGACGGGGTAACCCCGGCGGGGAACGAAGCCGGTGGTGCCGGTACGGGGCCAAAGGGCCCCGTATCGTCTGAAAGTACCCTAACATATATGTTTCAAAAATAGAAAGTTCCTTGTCTTTGACCCTATAAAGAATTTGTGGTGTTTTGCCATGACCATTTTTTGCATATGTATGAATAGTTGCTGTACACCATTAGCTTTTATGTGATATGTATTATCATTCCATATTCTGTGTGTGTATGTATTATTAAATTTCTCTTTGTTAACGCTTAAAAAATTAGAAAGGGGGTGGGGAGGAAGTCCCAGCTAAAGAAAAAACCAACTCTCATTCCTTCTCTCAAACAGATCAATACAATAATGTATGTTTTGCCATCCTTCCAGTTCTTGGTCTGTTCACCCACTCTTCTTGAAACTTCTCTAACTCCAGTCTTTCAATTCTCAGGTTAGCTTTTACCTTAATGGCCTGTAGCAAAATAAATCATTTGTAGACCAATTTGCTGAACATGGTACTTGTTAACTTCCTTTTAAAGACGTTGGGTGGAAACAGAAGTGACTGTGCCATTGTGATAACCCAGCTCGGGTTAGGATGGGAAGCCACGGTGGACATAGTCCAGACTGGGTCAGGCCACTCGCCACAAGTTCTCGTGGCTGGGCTACCAGAGAAGGTGGGGAGATGCAGGAAATTGCAGATGACTGCCCCACGTTGCACCCAGAGCACCCTCCCCCCACTATGACAGGCAGCAACGGCAGCCAATGATAGCCACCATGGCGGCCAGCCATGGTGCACCCGGGCTGGGTCACAGCATGCCACATCACACGTGACAGCCCGCTGTGGCCTACTTTGCTTCAATCAGTCAGAGCCTAGTCTGAGTTGTGATCTGGAGCTAATCCAAGGGGTCAGAGCCCAGGCTGGTTCGCGGGCCAATGGGCCACAGTTGGCCACCATCAAGTCTGTTTTTACCCATAGTAACTTTAACATAGATCTTAGGGTTCTCATGTTGGACCTGCCAAACCCCAAACTAAATATTTGAAAATTTAGGCATCTCTGTCTTCGTGTCCTCATTTATAAAATGCTTAATGATATTAATTTCCTACTGAACAAGGGCATTGTGAGAAGTTCAGGTGCTTGATTCAGTGGGAAGTGGCATCGAAATGTTTAGTAGTAAATAAGAAGGACTTTGAGCAGACAAAAAGTAAAGACACTGTAGTTCAAGCCTGTTTTATTTCCTTAGTTTAAAAAAAAAACACAACCAAAAAAAAAAATCCCAAACAGACACATCCATTCAGTAAAAACAAATCACTGTTCAATGGATTTAGATTTTTAGGTAGAAAGGCTGCCTAAGACAGAAACTATTCAAAAGGGTTTCCTTTGCATACATTCCTAGCCCCCCTTGCACATATGCCTTTTATCTTTTCTTTCAGAGATATGTTTCAGAATATTGTAGCAATAGGCATTTCATTTGTAACTAATATTTTCTTTTTATTACATACTCCTCCTGAAATAACATATAGCTCCTGATAAGTGACAGCCCCCTGGAGCCGTAGGCAAAGTCGATAAGGAGGTGACTATGTTACCCAAAACTTCAAGCAATCTAAGTCTTAGAGTGGGAGGAGGCCTACCTCTATGAATAACTCCTGTGCTAGCTCCAATCTACTAAACCATTGTAATTTTCTGGCACGCTCTGGTCTTTGAACCCTGCCCCTGATATGAAGATCTATTCCAACACTATGAATCACATGTAGGTCATTTCAATTAGAGTGTGGTTTCAAGAAGAAATCTGCAGGCAACACAGAATTTTGAGTTAATCGCTTTTGACTTACCTGGAGCAGACAATAACGTGAACGAGTACAGCCAGATGCATGATGGGGAAGATTAACTCTCCAGTACATTTTGAAAAACCTTATATGCCAAACTGTATTAGTCTCCCACAGAATTTAATCAAAACACTGAAAAATACAACTAACCAGAATATAGCACATGCATTTGTTTCTCTTAGCATGCTTCTTTAAAAAAAAAAAAGAAGAAGAAGAAGAAGAAAACTTAAGTTACCAATTCACAATGAACATGAACATGTGAGAAGAAAGGTTGTGCCAGAAACAAATAAGTTCATGCAGGAAAATTAAGTTATTCATTTAATAGAAAACAGAAATTATCAGAAAACCTGGAACATTCGTAGCTTGCAGGATTTAGTGGAATGCTTGTCTGATTTTTATTGGTTATTAAAATGAAGAGGAGGAAGATCTACTAGTTAGGGTGGGAGCTTGTGATTTACTGATTTGTGAAGCTTTAGTCAGGTGTTGTGTGGATAAATACATTAAAAATCATGAAACATGCAGATACCATTGTAGTAACGGCCAGTGTGTGTGTGTGTGTGTGCGTGCATGTGCGTGCGTGCGTGTGTGTCTGAGAGAGAAGTATAGATGTGCCCTTTTTAAAGCATGTTACAAATATTTAGACATATTTAACCACCATTATTGTCTTACTGCAGTTCAATTTGGGTGACAGACAAGATAAGAAATAAAATATGTAGGAGTATTTTCTAATAACAGTTAAAGAAAGTAATAATGTCAGAAGTGAGGGTAAAGTGATGAGAAACAGAAATAAGTAATAATTTAATTTAATTAGATTATTTATTATTTATCATTATTTATAGAAACTGATTTCCTTTATGTAGATTCCTTAACTACAACTACAAACCAACTTCTGTAGGGCTGGCTGCAAAGTAAAATGACCAATGGTTAATTACCAGTAACACCCATGATTCTCAAAAGCACCCTCCAACTTCCATTGCACAAACAAATCACATTGTATTAAAAACAATGGGCGTCTTTAGACATAACAAAGATTGCCTGTCAAAACCCCTAAGCACATCTTTGGCCATTGTGTGTAAAGAATCCCAACACCAATTTGGCCACCCGTTGACCACGCGATGTAAACACAATTGCATCACAAGGACAATTTGTGTGTTCCGGCTGAACATGTGACCAGTGTCGTGTCTAATGATACCACGTGGCATGTAAGCAGGTACAACACCGGAACAAGGCAGCAGCGCTTGCATGCTGAGATTGGGTCATAAGCAAAACACCAATTTGCCCCAAGATGAGCCATGTGTTTAGGGGTGGGACACTGGGGAGAATACCTGATACCGGATTTACCAGTATTGGATCTCCCAGTACCGGTGTATCAAATTTTTAACATTGGCCGCGTACCAGTTTTTTTACATTGCAGCCATTATTTCAATGGGGCGCAATGCAAAAAATCTGGTAAAGCTCCCAATGTTAAAAATCCAGTACACCGGTACCGGCAACTATCAGATTATCGGATTAATCCGATACACCCGATTATTCCCACCCCTACTAAGCAGGACCACATGGTGCACACATGGCCAAACTGGTGCATGCATAGGTATTTGAAGGATGACCATCTTTATTTGTACTGAGTGCATAAATCAGAATTTCTTCCCACACCCCAACGTACCTGTGCAGGGAAGGGTCCTTGTCCCTGACCACTCCTTGGCGAAAGATGGCTGTAGGGATTGCTAGCTAGAGACGCCTCCCCCTTCTTCTCCATCTCCATTGAATTGGGTGGGGTTTAAAGGATTGAGAAGGAGGCAGTAGTTTTTTCCCCCAAACTGGAGCTGTTTGCTCCATCTGGGGTGCAAAAAGTGGGCAGGCATGGTTTACCCTGCCCACCAATAAATAGCAAGAGTTGCGGGGAGGGCTGTCAGTGCGGGGGTTTTTGCTCAGAGATGCGTAGGGAAGCAGTCTTTGAAGCACTTGGCAGCAGCGGAGGCCTTGAAGTGGCCGGATCAGGCATGCTGCCGATCAGCTGTGAGGCAGCTTTCACACCGGACAAACCCCACGCATGTTTTGGCTTCCGGATTCTTTCCTGGAGCCAAAATCTGCACAGAATGTCAGGTGTGAATGTGATTTGAGCTGCTATGGGAACGTGGGTGGTGGCACTTTAACTGCTGCTCATGCATGGGTCTGCGGGGCTTGGCACAACTTCTCACCCAGGGCCTTCTTCCCCTGACCCACTCTGATAGTTCTATGAAGGAATTAATCAGAAACCATGATGCTTATAAAATCGGGACCCTTTATCCAGTCCTTCTGTTCTTTGGCAGGAAGGATCCTTTCGGTGAGAGGTGCAACCTGCCCAAATTTTATGCCATGCAGACAGAAAACAAAGTAGTTACACCCTGGGATTTTCCACTCTCGTGTGGTTTTTAACCTTAATTGTGCATTGAGTGAAACAAATATTTTTGTTTTAAATCTGCTTTTTGTTAGTTTCATGGAGTGCCCCCTAGTCTTAGTACTATTTGAGAGGGTAAATAAGCATTCCCTATTTACTTATTCCACACCACTCATGATTTTATTAACTTCTATCATATGCCCTCCCAAATGTCTCTTCTCCAAGCTGAAGAACCCTAACATAGCTAGCTAGCCTCTCTTCACAGCACAGCTGTTCCATACCCTTTATCAATTTTGTTGCCCTTCTCTGTACCTTTTCTATTTCTACTGTATCTTTTCTGAGATGCGGTGAACAGAAATACACAATACTCAAGGTGTTTGTCACACCATTGATTATATAGAGGTACTTTGATATTTTTGATTTTATTGTCTATCCTTTTTACAAATAATTCCTGCTATTCTGTTCACGTTTTTGACAGCTGCCACACACTGAGTTGAGAATTTAAATGTATTGTCCACAATGACCCCAAGGTCCTTTTCTTGAGTGGTAGTAACTCCTAATTTACTGGCCAGTGAGAGTGTCTCTGGGCTGCCTTTTGCAGTATGGAGTATGGGGATTGGCGATCATCCCCTGGTGAGAAGGGTGGTGGTGGTGGAGGAGGAGTTGGGGATGGGAAGAGAAAGGGTTTGTTTGGGGTGGATGGGGGGGGGAATGTGTTGGATAGAGAGGGTGGGTTAGGTTTGTTGGGGAGATGGGGTTGTTGAGGTAATGGGAGTAAGGTGGGGTGGGGTCAGGGTGGGGTCCGGCCATACACTACCCTGGCAAAAGGGCTGCCGAGGAGCAGGGACCAGGGTGATGGTGATCCACCAGGGGTGGAAGCAGTGGCGATTGGGGTCATAATGGGCATGGGGAATTATGGACCAAGGGGGGTTGATGTCATCATGAGCAGAGAGACTGGTGGCTGGTACCTGTCCTCCACCTCTGTTTCCCCCAGCTGAGGAAACTGAGAGGTTGTGGTCTCTGGAGAACCTGGCCTGTCACTGGTGCTGTTGAGTGTGAGGTCGGTTGCCAATATATAATCTGTAATCCATGATGGTATTCTGGACTGGGTGGCCGACCTTGTGTGTGTGAGACAGGGAGCTGACTGGACAAGATATCAGGGCCAATTTTGGCTGACTTCATTCCAGTCAGGTACTCCATCCAGCACCAGCCCAGGCCGGAGGGTCAGGGTGGGGGTGGTGTAGTCAATGGTTTTAGGGATTTGCTTGACTGTTCAGAGGTTTTTGGTGCAGACCAAGTCCGGGATAGAGGGCCTCCATTTTGTGTTTGATTTGGCTGACAGACCAAAAAGTCTGGCCGGGAACAGAGTGGGGATTCTGTTTGTGTACCATGGTCCCCACTGCATGGAAGCCCCTCTGGCTGCTCTAGACGCTCTGGTCTCAAATGTGGTCTTGAGGTCTCCTAGGCATATTGTCCTGGGGGACTTCAACATCTATGCTGAGGCCGGATTGCATGGGGTGGAACAGGAATTCATGGCCGCCATGCCAACTATGGGCCTGTCTCAGGTGGTGAGGGGCTCGACACATGAGGGGAGGGTATATTCTGGACTTGTGGCCCTTTGGAATAGCTGGCTGGCAGAAGTCATTGATCAGGTGACTCCTATGCATCTGCTCCCAGCGTTTCACCACCACTGGTTGCTGTGGTTCACAGAGGACCTGGGGCAGTTGAAGCATGAGGTGAGGCAGTTGGAGCGAAGGTGCCACCGTACTCGTGCCCAAGATGATCGGTTGCAACATAGAGCATTTTTGAGAGCCTATGCCATGGCTGTGCAGGCAGCAAAGAAATGGTTCTTTGCTGCCCTCATAACATCTGCTCAGTTGCAATCAGCAGAGCCGTTCCAGGTGGTGCGAGGCTTGGTCTGTCCAGCCTGTCTCCACCCAGAACCAGATTCATCCAAGACCCATTGTGACATGTTTTTAGTGTACTTTGCAGATAAAATTGCTCACACTGAGCATGACTTCAACTCCACCATTTTTGAGACAGTAGCAGAGTCAGAGCTTAGGAATGCCCTGTCTGGTCTGAGTTTGTGGGATGAATTTCAATTGGTGATACCTGCCGAGGTGGTGGATGTGCTGGGACTTGTGTGGGCTATGACTTGTGAATTAGATCCTTGCCCATCCTGGTTGGTTAAAGCCACCACCAAGGAGACATTGGGGCCTGTGCTGGTCGGGGTGATCAGTGCCTCCCTTCGAGAGGGTGCTGCACTGTCTAAGGAGACTGTGATCCGGCCCCTTCTCAAGAAACCATCACTTGACGCCGGTGCCCCGGCGAGTTACTGAACTGTCTCTAACCTTCCAGTTACTGAATGGGTAGTGGTCCAACAGCTACAGGCACATCTAGATCACACCAGTTTTCTGGATCCCACACAGTCTGACTTTCATCCAGGTTACGGCATGGAGACTGCGCTTGTGGCCTTGGTTTACAACCTCCTCTTAGAGCTAGATAAGGGTCATATGATCCTACTGGTTCTATTGGATCTATCAGCAGCATTTCATACAGCAAATCATGAGATGTTGGTGACTTGTCTGTGGGACCTAGCCAGGGTGGACAACACCATTTTACAGTGGTTCCATTCCTACCTGACAGGAAGATCTCAGCGGGTGGTTTTAGGGAACTATACATCATCCCCTGGTGGTCTCCTGTGGGGGGTCCTGCAGGGTTCCATTCTGTCCCCTCTCCTATTCAATGTATACATGCAGCTGCTTGGGAAGGTCATGCACAGTTGGGGGGTGCACTGCCATCAATATGCAGATGACACCCAACTGAATATGTCTTTTTCAACCGACCCAGACCCTGCAGTTTCATTGCTGTTCCGGTGTTTGGTCACTGTGGGGGACTGGATGAGGTTGAGCCAATGAAACTTAATTCTGACAAGACAAAGGTGAAGTTGGTGGGTGGGGTCAGTGTTCTGGGGGAGGGGGAAACCCACATTATTGGGAGGTCCATCTTCTAGTGGTTCCATCTCTGCGGAGCCTGGGGGATGCTCCTGTATCCGCAGCTGCACCTGGATTTGCAGGTGTTGGCTGTGACCAGGAGCACCTTTCACCAACTACATCTGGTGAAGAGGCTCCACCCATATGTCTCGGATTCTGATCTCACCACCATCATTCATGCATTCGTCAGCTCAAGGGTAGACTATTGTAATACACTCTATGTAAGGCTGCCCATGGTGACAGTCTGGAGACTGCAACTGGTGCAAAATGCGACAGCTCCTCTGTTAACTGGGAAGGGCCACAAGAAGCACATTTGTCTGGTGCTTCAGGCATTGCACTGGCTGCCTATTGTATTCTGGGCCTGATTCAAGGTGCTGGTCTTGACCTTTAAAGCTTTACATGGCCTGGGCTCTGCTTAACTGAGAGACCGCCTCCTACCCTGGGCCCCTGAGCACCCCCTAAGATTATCCAGGAGTGCCTTCCTGGAGGTCTCACGGTATTGGTGGGTCCATACAGACAGGCAGGCATTCTTGACAGCCGTACCATCACTGTGGAATGCACTCCCAGTGGAGATCCGCCTTAGCCCAGATTTCCTCGCTTTCCATCGGCAATGCAAAACTTGGTTATTTCACCAGGTATTTGGTGGGGGTGGGAGAGAGGGTTAGGTTAGTGGGATGGGTAGGTAGTTTTCTGTGACAGACTTTGTTGTTATTGTTTTAATATGTATTTTATATTGCTTTTTTATTGTTCACCACCCCTAGCCGCTTTTTGCAAGATGGGCAGGTTAGAAATTAAATGAAATAAATTAATAAAATAAATAATTTAGAACCCAGCGTTGTGTACATAGAGTTTGGATTATTTTTTTGTATGTGCATACTTTGCACTTGTCCATATTAAATTTCATCTGCCATTTAGATGCCCAGTCACCCAGACTCACAAGATCCTCCAGAAATTATTCACAGTCTGCTTGTGTTTTAACTACCTTGAATAATTTTGCGTCATCTGCAAATTGGATCACCCCATTCTTTATTCAGTTTTCCAGATTATTAATCAACACTGATCCTAGTACATATCCCTTGGGCACTCCACTATTTACCTCTCTGCATGGTGGAAACTGACCATTTAGTCCTACTCTTTGTTTCCTGTCCTTTAACCAGTTACCAATCCACAATAGGGCACTGCCGTTTTATATTTGAGTTCCTTCACAACTCTAGAGTGAATACCATCTGGTCCGGGTGATTTGTTACTATTTAGTTTGTCAATTTCCTCTAGAATCTCTTCCAGAGCCAGTTCTTCCAATTCATCACCTACAAAGAACAGTTCTAGCCTTGGTATCTCCCCAACATCTTCTGCAGTGAAGACCGAAGCAAAGAATTCATTCATCTTCTCTGCAATGGCCTTATCCTCCCTGAGCTCCCCTCTTACCCTGAGTTGCCCCGAGCTGTTTGCAGGAGGGATAAAAATCTATAAAATAAATAAATAAATAAATATTACCCCCTGGTCATCTAATGGCCCAACTGACTCTCTGCCAGGCTTCTTGCTTCTGATGTACTTTAAAAAGTCTTTACTATTAGTTTTTGCCTCTTTTGAAAGTCTCGCTTCAAGTTATTGCTTGACCTGCTTTATTAATGTCTTACATCTAATTTGCAGGTGCTTATGCTTTTTCCTATTTTCTTCATTAGGACTAGCTTTCTATTTTTTGAAGGATGCCTTTTTGAATCTAATAGTCTCCCTCACCTCACCATTTAACCATGATGACAGATGCTTGGTCCCCTTCCTACCTTTTTAAATTGTGGAATACATTTAAGCTGGGCTTCCCAGATGGTGTTTTTAAATAGTCTCCATGCCTCTTGCAAACATTTAATCCTCACAACTGCTCCTTTTAATTTCCTTCTAACTAGCTTTCTCATTTTAGCATAGTCTCCCCTTTTAAAGTTAAATGTTACTTGGGTAGTTTTATTTACTATTCTCCCTCCAGTAATTATGTCAAATTTGATTATATTATGACCACTATTGCCAAGTGGCTTCATCACCATTACCCCTTGTACCAGATCCTGCACTTCACTTAGGACTAGATCTAAAGTAGTTCCTCCTCTCATCAGTTCCAGGACCAGGAGCTTCAACAAGCCGTCATTTATCTGGTGGCCATTTTGCACATGCGCAGAGTGGTTTTTGAGGGTCCTCAAGGATCTTGTGAGATTCTTGAAAACCTAAAACTGCTCTACGCATGCACAAATGACTGCTGGGCAGTACATGCACAAAAATGGCCAAAGTGGCCATTTTACACATGCACACTGCCTGTTTTTTGGCTGAAAAAAATTGAACAGGTCAAAAATTGACCGATTCTCAGCCCATTCTCATTCTCACAAATCTCACCGAGAAGCCAATTCTCACTGAGATTTATTAAGATAGTGAAAGCGAGGCCACTTTCAGACATTGTCTCCCCCCCCCCCCGGCACATATTTGGGCTGCAGGGGGGAATGCGCAGCCCGAATATGCGCAGGGATCGGTCTGTCTGAAAGCCCCCCCTCCGCACGGCCTTGCCAGCAGAGATGCACAGGGATACAAGACAGGAAATTGAGCTCTGCATCACTGCATGTCTCTGCTGGCAAAGCCATGCAGGGGGGGAGGGAATGTCTTTCAGATCGGCCTGATCCCTGTGCATATTCGGGCTGTGCATTTCACCACCACCACCCCGACAGCCCAAATATGCGTGGGGTGGGGGGCATGTGTGAAAGTGGCCCAAGTTTCAGTCCTATTGTTTACCCAGCTCTTGTAAAGACTAGTATGGAGAGAAACAGTTAGCCTGCATCAAGTTTATTTATTTATTTATTTATTTATTTACTTACTTCAATTTCTTAGCTGCCCCCCTCCTGCCACAACAGCTCGGGATTTCTTACAGCACAATAAAATACAATAAAAATACACATAATAAAAAATACAATATAAAATATAATTTTTAACCACAAAACATAGGCAGAGCCACAAACCCTCCCCCATCAACCCCCACACATCCCTCTCGCCAAACGCCTGGTGGAACAGTCAGGTCTTACACCGTCTTCGGAAAGAGGAAAGGTGGCAGGCCCCAGGCCATTTAGGGCTTTATAAGTCAAAACCAACACTTTGAATTGAGCCCGGTACACTATAGGCAGCCAGTGCAGAGAGCGAAGCAGTGGTGTAGTGTGCTCCCAGCAACCCGTTCTTGTCAGGAGACGAGCCACTACATTCTGCACCAGTTGCAATCTCCAGACAGTCACCAAAGGTAGCCCTACATACAGCGCATTGCAATACTCCAGTCTTGAGGTGATGAAGGCATGGATGATGGTGGCCAGGTCAGTGTCAGAGACATATGGTCGAAGCCATCACACCAGAGGTAACTGGAGAAATGCTCCTCTCACCACACACTGAGTTCTCCCAGATGGAACCATTCAAGAACAGTTCTGCCCACCCCAGCTTGGTCCCGCAAATGAGTCATCAACATCTCGTGATCAACGGTATCAAATGCAGCCAAATGTTCTAACAGGATCAACAGGGTCAAATGACCCTGGTCCAACTCACGGCAAAGGTGCATCAACCAAGACCACAAGTGCAGTCTTGAAAGCCGGACTGCAAGGGATCCAGAAAACTGACACAGTTCGGATGCCCCTGAAGCTGCCGAGTCACTATCCGTTCCATAACCTTCCCTAAAAAGGGAAGTCTGATAGCTGGCCAGGGAGTCAACTTTCAATGATAGTTTTTTAAAGCAGAGGTCATACCACTGCCTCCTTAAGGTGGTTCGGCACCCTGCCCTCCCTAAGGGAAGCATTGACCATCCCAGCCATCAACTGCCCCAACGTCTCCCGGCTGACCTTAACCAGCCAGGATGGGCATGGATCGAATTCACAAAAGGTGGCCCTGACCACTCCCAAGACATCCGCCTCATCAGCGAGCGATACCCACTGGAACTGATCCCACAAAATTGGACAAGGCAGGGCCTCTGTTACCTCTGGTTCTCCCATTGCCACAAATTCAGCGTTGAAATCATGGTGAATTTGGGTGATTTTATTCACAAAAAAGTTGACAAGGTGTCACAGTAAGCACTGGAAAATTCTAGTTCCAGGCAGAGGGAGGCTGGACTGATCAGCCCCCTCACCACCCAGAAAAACTCATCTGGACATGACTTTGTGGACGATATGAGTGCGGTAAAGAAACTCTTCTTTGCTGCCCGCACAGCCATGGCATAGGTATGTAAACTGACTATGTCGCAATCAGTTGGCTTCAGCACAAGAAATAGTGCCACCATTGCCCTAACTGCCACCCTTCTTGTTTCATCTGCCACAGGTCCTCCATAAACCAGGGAGACCTGAGGTGTAGGCAATTAGGGAGTGGATGCCTAGGAGCCATTCAGTCGATGGCCTCAGTTAACAAGGTGTTCCAAAAAGCCAAGAGGACATCGAGCGAATGGTCATTGAGATCAGAGGGTAACTTCCCTAGAGCATTCCGGGACCCCTCAGGTTCCATAAGTCCCCGGAGGCAAACCAACCAACTGGTCCTGCACCGGAGGCAGACGTTCACCAGGAGACAGGCCTGAAGGAGGTAATGATCCGTCGATGACAAGGGCACCGCTGACACCTCCCCCATCAATGGACCCCCCCCTCCCCCCTCTGCCTCAAGGCCGATGCAAAAAATCAGGTCTAGAGTATGACCTCCATCATGAGTCGGGTCAACAACCAACTGAGACAGTCCCATGGTTGCCATGGTGACCATGAACTCACACTCTGCTCCCCCAAAGCTGGCATCAGCATGAAAGTTGATAGAGTTCGCAAATGGGTAAAAAGGGAGATCAGACGATTTGTTGAACAGAATGGGGGAACATGGCTGGAAGACAGAGATATTAGCTGACTGAAGCCTGACTTGTTCAGAGGAAATGAGGTTCATTTGTCTCAGTTGGGAATGGATTGGTGCTTAAAGGATTTAAAGGAGACTCTGGGGAGGTTTACGTGAGAGCAGTTTGGTGGTGATAGGATGTGGGGGCAAGGGCAAACATGCCAAGCACAAGCTGGCGGCTCTAGTGGTGGTAAGCCAGTGCGAATGGCCAATGGGAAAAGAGAGTTCATAGTAATGGAACAGAAACTGGATTGGAATGGAATTTATGAATGATGAGGCACCTCCTTAAGAGCCGATCAGGGGATAAGCGACCTGCAACCCATGCAGCCTATCCACCTTAGCTCAGGTCTCCTCGCTTTACAGCGGCAATATAAAACTTGGTTATTTCACCAGGCATTTGGTGGGGGCGGGGGGGGAGGTAGTGTTCTGTGACATACTTGGTTGTTATTGTTTTAATATGTATTTTAGATTGTTTTTATATTGCTGTTTTATTGTTCATATTGTTTGCTGCCCCGTCGCTTTTTGCGAGAGGGGTGGGTTAGAAATCAAACAAAATAAATTAATAAAATGAATAATTTAGAACCCAGCACCTGGTGGGGACTGTGTTATTAAGCAAGATATATGGTGTTCCAGTGGGTGCAGGAACCATTATCCTTTTTTCAGGACCCCACCATAGGGGGTCCCGATGGCTAGAATAGAAATGAATTGTAAGAATACATTTGGGATAAGTCATTTGAGGCACTGGACATATTATTTTGAAAAGAGGGATGATTTTGTCTGAAGTGTTTACTTCCTTTACCCCCAGACTGCTATTTCTGAATTAATAAAGAGTTGCAGCCAGTTTTAACGCAAATTCTGTATCCGTAGCCTTTTTCCATATGTGTGAGACAAGTTCCTCTTCAGAAATTTGCTTTAAGAGAAGTTGGGGTTGGGAGACTGACATGTGGATAGAAATGTGGAGGAGACTGAGCTATAAGTGGCTTCAGTGCAGGTTTAAAGTTGCTTTTGACAATTATAATCTATCATTGTAAGTTTTAGTTGTCTGCTTGTTTGAAGAATTTGAGGATCTGATTCATGATAGGTGGGGCAAGTTTCAAACAATTCAGAGTTTTGCCTTGGATGAATTTTCCAAACATTATCTTAACTATTACCATTTTCTTACATCTGCTATGCTAGAGCAGCAATTCTGTATATAAGATTTCTAGCTAAACCTGTTCTCAGTGAGAACAGTGTTACTGCAAAAGCAGCTACATCCTTTGTCTTTTGGGCTTTCAGCTTCTACAACTGGATTAAGCCAGGAACTGCAGGAAAGTAGAAAATAATTTTGAACCTTAAAATATATCCATTTGTCTCTTGATCTGAGTTTTGGCCAAAGCGTCAGGTCAGCTCTTTTTTATCCAAACCAGTTCTCCCATGTCTTCTCAGGAGGCCAAGCTTCTAGTAATTTTTGTTCACTTTTGCTCTTTTTGCTTGACCCCATAGTCTCTGGGTTCACATCATGCCAGAAAATATATTTATACAGCTGTATTTTCCTGACGTATGCATATGGCAAATTATAAAGTCAATTAATGTAGCTTGCTCATTTAACTACTACCAAAATGACTCCCATATATATTGTAGATGCTTGTGCAGCCTATGGCTAGGAGCAGAATTATCTCCTCAGGTTTTGCTTCCTTTTTAATTTCTTCCCAACGTCACACTCTCTTCTCTTGTGAAACAAAGAGTACATGACTATGTACTTAATTATTCTTTTTTCTTTTGCTTAAACTCTTAATGTCTTGCCTTCGGTACATCTTGGAGTCAACTAAAGGAAGTGGAAAAGAGAGCCTTTTCCTTCTGGAGCTCCCTTCCAATGGTTTTTTAAACAGCTTTTGGTGTGAAATAAAAAGATGTTATTGCAAAAGTGGTGGGAAGTGAGTAGGGACTTTAATTTACTTTCATGTTGTTTCCCCACTAAGTTCAACCTAAGGTGAAACATCGTGTTTATGTCAAATTGTGCTCCAAGCAAAACAATAGAGGAGCTCTAAAATTAATGTAGGTGTCCAGTCAAAGGCCATACATAGCCATTAATGGTAGTGCCAGGTTGAGATAATGCATTATAAGCATGAAAAATTTAACAGTAATTGCTGTGTTCTGATCTTTCTCCTTTTTGTCTTGCCTTACTTTATATTCCACAGAATCTGCTGCACTATTCCGGGCTGTTCTTTTTGCTGGTTTACCCCACAGTAATACAATGTATCTGGATCATTATGACTAATGAAACTGCTGAGAAGCTTCTTTTTATTTTTTGTCAAAATGTAATACCGCAGTAGAACTTTCACTGCACATTAGGACTGTGTAACAAGGCTTTCTAGTTGCCTGAGGTGTAACTTTGATTCAGCACCTCCCCATCTTGAACCACCCAGGTCAGTTCGCTGCTGTGAGATGAGTGGAATGCTATTATTCAATGCTATTGAGAGACTGATGCCCCCCTCCCCATTATAGCCTTATAGTGTAAAATTACAGTACATGTTTTGTTAACATCTATCAGCTTGCTCAAAATACAAAGGGTCCCTGAACTCAATTAGAGCATAAAAACAAATTATAAAAGTCTTAAGGCACTGAGTTTGGAGTTACAATAAGCTACTGTTCACGCTGTTCTCCACATTCCACTGTAAATTTGCAACCCACACATTATGGTTTAAGATTCAAACCTCTGGACACAATTATGGTTGACCAGTAGGCTTTTTATCTGACAAATGACTTGGCTGACTTAGAAATCAGATCTTATAGCCTCCAGAGGACAACATGCTGCTATCCATGAGCTTTCAGCTCTTGGATATTTCACATACAGTTTTTACAAAAGAAACACCTCAGGTGTATCAATGCTTCATGTAATGAAATCTTTCATAAAAGCAAAAAATATATACCTCTTTCCATACTGGATGCAGTTGTAGGTAAGAACACATTTAATTTCAAGTCAATAGGTTTGCAGCATATCAGCACTTAAGGGATTAAAGACAAGACGTGTTTTGCTTCTCTAAATGTATTGTTATTGTTATCAATTCATGCAGTCCTGCAATAAGTTTTCAATAAATCTAAGATTAACTATTATTTTCTCACCTATAAATAAAATATAATCATCTTAAAAATCAATGAAGGGAAAACCATCAGATCCATTAACCTGACTAAGAATTCCTTCAGGCAAATAATATGAACCACAGTGCAGTGGATCTTTCATTTTATTGAGCTGTATGGCAACCAGCAGGGGAAAAAAATCAAATCTAAAATCAAAGACTACGCTTTTTTGTTCTGGCAACCAGTGAGGCAGGGGCTGAATATTCTTTTATGCCTGGGGTTAATTTTTTTCACCTTAATTTGCAATCAGACACAATAAAAAAAGGGCATTGCCTCTGGAAGGAAGCAGCTTTATTACGATCTCAACTCTATCCTGCACTTTTTATCCTCTCCAAATCCTTCATTTTTAAACTCACCTACATATCCTTGTAATATCATAAACACCTTTACTTGTCTTTGCTAACTGACAGCCAGTACCATCTGCTGCTTGGATCCTCAAAAACAGTAATGCGCATGGATCAAAGCTTCATTCTCGTGATAAACCACGTAGCATATTCATGTAATTCATTTCCCCATCAGCTTTACAATACCCAAGAGTGGATGTTTCCTATGCCTTTCAATGGTAAATTCCCCTCATAAAGCATGAAATTAACAATAAGGTAATCTTGCAAAAATA
Source organism: Sphenodon punctatus (assembly GCA_003113815.1). Lineage (NCBI taxonomy): Eukaryota > Metazoa > Chordata > Lepidosauria > Sphenodontia > Sphenodontidae > Sphenodon > Sphenodon punctatus. The sequence goes on from QEPC01002857.1 coordinate 2,816,655, forward strand.
AATAAATAATGTTTTATAGGCAACCCATTATCAACTAACAGAAGGGGTGATTATTCAGCTGCTCTGCTTGAACCTGATCCAACAGAATTTCAAGACTCTGTTCCACAAACAGAAACACACTCAAGTCATAAAACCAGGAAATGAGAATAATCACTTCAGCTTTTCTCTCCCTGTTTTAATGATGAGAATTGTCTTCTTTGTTTCTAGTTTCAGTCACCATAACCAGGCCAACATGTATAACTGCTGTCTAGTAATAAAATGAATGTCATCCTGTCTCTTTGGACTCTCTTTCTGGATGCCTCACAATCATTTTAAAGTGCCAACACTCAACTACTTATAACTTATTTTTTCCTAACTTGTAGCTTATCTTTCCTCTTCACACCCCCAGTCACTCTTGGCAATGGCACCTCCTTTAGGGGTGCCAGCTGTGGTGGGTTTTTTACTTGACATTTCCAGAAGCCGAAATGGAAGTGTCAGGTAAAAAACAACAAAAGGTGGCAACTCTAACCTCCTTGTTGATATGTCTTCCCTCCAAGGCCACCTCTAAATTTGTCCCTAGAGTTGGGGTTTGGGACCAGAGGGGGTGCTATCCCTTCCTTGGAATCATGGGTGAAAACAGACATGATGCTAACCACCCTTTACCCACCCTTAGTGGTTATTTATGCATGTTGCAGGGCTGTATTGGTGCCCTATGAAGCCCTGCAACATGCATAAATGACCACCAAGGGTGGTTAAAGGGTGGTTAGCGTCATGTCTGTTTTCACCCCATGATGCTCCAAAGAGGGTGTGGCCACCTAAGAAAGGGTGGAGAGTTCCTTTGCTTCAGCCTCTTTCCAAACCAGCCACACCTTTATGGAGTATCATGACAACATCATAGCATGCTGAATGGGTGGGGATATACATTCAGATTGGGGCAACTTCCCTGTTGCCCCATGCCCACCCTGCCACCAGCCATGGATCCTGGATCTCAATGCCACAAGCCCCACTGTTTCTGCTGCTGTTCTGGAGGATCTGGGCTGGAGCAGCAGTAGTGTGGAAGCAGCAGGAGGATGGATCCTGCAGACAAGGTCCAGGGCTCTGCCCCTCCATGGCCTCTACAATCAGCTGAGAGTGCCCTCTTGCAAGTTCTATCAGTGCCCCAGGCATGCAGACAGGTGTTCTTGGTGGCTACTCTGTAGCTTTAGAAATGCCTTCCCTTGGAGGTTCACCAAAGTTCTAGTCTGAGTATCTTCCAGAGGCAGTGTAAGAGTTATTTATTCAGCCAGGTATTTAACAGGCAGGGTTAGGACTTTGGGGCACTGGGATTTATCAGTATTTGATGTGAGTTTTAGGAGGTTTATCTTTTGTATTTTATATGTTTTTATCATGTTGTTAGCTGCCCTGAGCCTCCTGGGACAGGGTGGGATAAACATCTAAATTTTTATCTGCCCCCCATATCCAGTGGCTAATGACCACGCCTGGCACTATCATAAAGGCAAGCACAGGCGGCCGCCTAGGGTGGTAAGTTGAAGGGGGTAGCTCTCCTGCCCCTGCCCCAGGTGGCTGCTGGCCACAGAGACTGCAGTGGGTTTTTTGGGCAGTGGGGAAATGCTGTCCCCAGAGGTGCTGGCACACAGGGGTGGGACACAGCTTGGGGACTCACTGTTGGGTCTGCAGACAGTTCCAGTGAGAGTAGCTTGACATCCTCTGAGGTGCTGAGGTCCAACACCTCCTAACTTTTGTCCCTCAGATTCAGGGCGGACAGTAGGGCTTTCCCTGGGTCTCTCAGGGGAAGATCCCCTCCAGCTGCCACGTGGCACCATCCCTTCCTAATAGCCCTGGCTTGGCCCACAGCACCCCTCCTGGAGCCCCTGCCCTCCACAGGCTGCAATGCTTTCCCTTTCTCCTCAAGCCACCTGTCCTTCCACTGCCCGGCTTCCACAAGTGTCCAACCCCCACGCCCTGCTTCTCGGAGAGCACAGTGTAAGCCAGGCAAGCCAGAGTAGCTGCCGCAGCAGGTCTTAACCAGTAATCACCTGCACACATCCTTGGGTTTGGCTGGGGATAAGCACCCACTGCAGCAGCTTCTCAGGCTGGCTGGACAGCCGCAGCATGAGGATCCGCACCAGAGACAATCTCGGCTCAGACTCGGCTTTTGCCAGATACAGTTGCTGCTGTGGGTAAACTCTGCAGCTGGATTGGGGGGTGGGTTGCCTAGGGTGGCAAAAATCCTTGCGTTGAACCTGGCCGTCATTGAGTCCCTCTCTCTTAAGCCTGTAAACTGGGAGACATCTTGGGCCCTTTTTACATGAACCACACGGTGCGTGGGTGTGTATGCACTAGTGCATGTGTGGTGGGTGGGTGGCAGGTGTAGATGGGTACACACCAATCTCCACCCACCTCCACCTGTCTACACGCATGGAGCCACCACCATTTTCCCAGTTGCTGCATGCGTGGGTGATGGGTGGAGCTGGGTGTGCATGCGTGTTCATCAGGAGCATGCATTCACGCACACCCACCTGCTGCGGCTTTTACATGAGATGCACCCACAGATGATCACCCAGATTTCTGGGTGTTCATGCATTGATGCGTCTTGTGTAAAAAGGGTCTTGGACTTTCTCCAGTACCTTTACTCACCCTGCCAGAATGTTTCAAATCTTGTTTCTTCCTCCATAACATTTCTAACCCTCTTTTTACTATTTATTTATTTATTTATTTATTTATTTTATTTATTTATAAATATTTGTTAGCTGCCCGCTCATGCCTACGGCATCTCAGGGCGGCTTACAGCATAAAAATACACAATAAAATTCATTAAAACAATGTTTTAAAAATACAATCCCCCCATACCCCACTCTCCCACCCGAAGGCCTGGGTGAACAGCCAGGTCTTGCAGGCTCGCCGAAATGCCAACAGACCTGGGGCCAGATGGGCTTCCTCTGGGAGGGAATTCCAGAGCCTCGGCCTGGCCACCGAGAACCCCCTCTCCATTGTGGCCCCCCCACTTTACACGGTGGACCTCCGAAAAGGCACCCCCGATGGACTGCAGGGATCGCTCTGAGGCACGGAGGGCTAGGCGGTCCCCAAGGTATAAGGGGTCCAGACCGTGTAGGGCTTTATAGATCAACACTTGCACCTTGAATTGGGCTCGGTACGCTATAGGCAGCCAGTGCAAAGTATGGAGCACAGGTGTTATGTGCTCCCACCTTCACATCCCCATAAGGAGACGGGCCGCCGCATTCTGCACCAGCTGCAGCCTCTGAACCAGAAACAAGGAAAGCCCCACGTACAGCGCATTGCAGTAGTCTAGCCTTGAGGTGATGAAGGCATGAATGAGGGAGTCCAGGTCAGGCCTGGAAATGTATGGACACAGCCTTGATACCAGATACAGCTGGCGGAAGGCGGCCTTAGCCACCAACTCTACCTGCCGATCCAGCCAGAGCCCTGAGTCCAACACCACCCCCAGACTCTGAACCTGCTGGGCTACAGGAGGGCGGACGAGACCCTACCAGGGGAGCCAGTACCTCCCTCGCCCTACCCACCACCATCACCTCCGTCTTATCAGGATTGAGTTTCAGTCTGTTCTGCTGCATCTAATCCACCACAGCCTCCAAACATTGGGAAAGTAATGAGACAGCAGGACCTGGATCAGTTGAAAATTAGAGGTACAGCTGAGTAACAAGTGGGGGGGAGACATTGGGATGGTCACAGCACAGAACGATGATATTTGGTTGACATTCCACAGTGACACATAAGAGAATCCCTGGCATAGGCTCACTCTCTGCATATGCTGTCCAGGCTTATAAAATTGGGACTCTTTTCCACATCTGTCCAATATTCAGCAGAGATGATCCTGAAGGTGTGAGATACAGCCCTGCAAAATTTCATGTACACTGGTTGGCCTATAAAGATGTTACAGTCAGACATACATTTAATTGCTTATACCACCAGGACCCTTTGTCCAATCCTTCTAAAAGCTGGCATAAATAGTAAACATGGGGAGGAGTATAAAATTGCCAAGTTTCATCCACATAAGATGGGGGACAAAAAAGATTCAGTCATGAATGTATATACAAATGTTTGCAAAATAACACAATTCAACTGCTTATAAAATTGGATTCCTTTATCCAATCTTTTTGGAATTTGGTATACATCATGCCCTCCCCATTGGAGGTACACTCCTTCCAGGTTTCAGCAAACTATAATGAAAAAAAAGGTTACAGCAAAAAATGTATTTTCCATTGAAACCAATGGAAATTGAAAATGAAAGCCAAAATGAAATTTTGACATTTATAAAAACAAACGATTTAAATAATAAAAACAAAAAATGAAAATGAAAATGAAAAATGTCATGGGTCCCTGGTGCACACCTCTAGTGAATATGTCAATTAATAGAGTGGAGTCTTACCCTAACATCAACACAGTCTCCCCTGCAGGCTTCCTCCTACAGCTAACTCCCAGGCAATCTCCCTTGTTTTCTGACCCTGTTTGTGCATCACAAGCTCCTGCATCGCTCAGTGGCTTCTTGCCATCTGAACACCTAGAGGCTTGGGCCTCTTGAGTCAGCAGAAGTTCGTTCTGCCCCCTAATCAAGGCAAGGGCTTCTGAGTCACAGCCCCTCCCTTATACTCCTTACGCACACTAAACAACAATCAACCTCTCAGAGCACACAGCCTCGGTGATCACAAACAATCTGTCAACCTTACCTCGCAGAGCACACAACCTGAGTGATCACAAGCAATTAGCACTTCAAATAAAACCACCCCTCAAACACAGCACACACACACCCACACTTACCTCCTTTCTGTCCTGCTCACACAACAGCTTGACATCTAAACTAGAGATAAAAATGACTCCTCCTAAACTCAAACTTATTATACAGTGTAAGAGTGTCTTAAAAGCATTCAGACTTGGTATCTCCTAGATCTCTGAGAGAACACACAGGTTTGCATGCTCTACTATAAATGTCAATCTTTTTTTTATTTCATGGAAAGCATGAATAATCCAAAGTGCTCACGGGTGTTTATTGACCAGAAAAGCTCAACTATAGTAACATCTGGTTTATAGCAAAGTCCTGCTGCTTTACCCATTTCTCTAACAGAGTTGACTGAGATTTAAAGCAGCTGAATGACTTGCCCAAATACTAGGCAACTGGAGCACTCTGATCAGAAACTCAAACTAGAGGCTGTCCTGGCTTTCAGTCTCCCTATTTAACCACTGGGCCATATGATTTCCTTATCTCTGAAATACTTCACTTCTAGCCCTCTCTGGCTTCAAACCACATTTATTCTCATATTTTTTTGTGAAGAGGGGAAACAACAAGCTAAAACATGATGCTTATTCCGTAAACCATTTCTGCAGAGTGGGATCAAAAGTAAGTAACTTTTAAATACCAGTGTAAACTAATATAATCCTCAGTCACCAAACACTCCAAGATGTGGAAAGGTTTTTATAATGTAAGGCATGACAGTTTTTTGGAATTGTGCCTACAGAGTATTGAAAATGTTGCAATACAGTATACCTACCATGCTATTGGTCAAAGGCATTCTATTGGAGCCAGGGCAGCAACCCAGTGGTCTGCCTGGCCCCATTCCTTACAGAACAAGCCTCCACTCTCTCTCTCTCTGCCATACTCCTATGTTGCATGAAGGGGCTTGCCCTCCCAACAGGCACCTGTTTGCTGCAGAACAGCAGGGCCCTGTGCTACATCACACAGCCTGGGTGTTAACACATAGAAAGGGAGGCAGTCGACCAGAACATGTGTTCAGTCTGTGGCATCCCCACACTGCTACCATACCAGTAGGCAGTATTGGGAGATCTCAAACAGGCAGCCCCCTGCCCGCAGTTCATGGGCCTGCACCAGCTGCCCACCACCCCCTGCCCTGGGCCACCTGACAGGAAAGGAAACTGATGTGGGGGGGTTAATGGGGAGCAATATCTCCTGTGATTGCACCCCCTGAGGTGGGAGGGGGCGGAAACACCATAGAGCAATGTACACAACGTGGGGAAGGAAAACCTAGGCTGACCAAAGATTCTGGCTCCTGGACCCCCTTACAATTGCAGGGCCTACCACACAGGGTAATTTCAGACATTACGAGACCACGGTCAACCACAGTGAATCCCCTGTGGTGGCTGTTTGTCCCGTAACATCTAAAAGATTCCCGCAAGATGTTCACCATGGTGAATTCCTGGCGGGAATCAAAATAACCATGATTAACCTCCGGAATCGTGGTTAGATTGGCCCGATCCAGGATGGGCTGGCTATGGCCCCGCTGAACGTCTGGCCACCAGCCCTGTCCAGCCCCAACCATGGGACAGGATCGGGCGCAGCGGCTGTGCCCGCCCATCTCCCAGAGGGCGGACGGCCAGAGGAGTGTGGAGGTGGAGGCAAGACTATGTGGCCACATGTCGCACCGCTCAGCCCCGCCCCCTCCCCGATCCCCGGTGAGAATTAGGCCAGCACGTCTAAAGGATGGCCGGACTGATTCCTGATTCAGCATGGTGGGCCTCCAGGTCCAGCACGTCTGAAATTACCCACAGTCTCTGCAGGGACGTCTTTGCATGGCAGGATTAGGGCCCAAATGAAGAAATGTTTAATTCTTTATGTTTAATTCTTTTAGTATTTTTTTTCAAATGAATACTGTACATCTTAAATTAAGATTAGCTCCTAGTAAATTTAAGGGAAACTGGGTAATTAAACCATCAGAATCATTTACCATTATGGAATAATAAGTGAAAGGGTTTCAAAATATAAACATTATAATTCAGGGTGGAAGATATAATTGCAGGTGAAAAGTGGAAGAAATCAGCCATGCAATTGATACTTTTAATTTTAATGAGAACATACAAAAATATTTCTTTGTTTTCCCTTATGTGTAAAATAAAAAATAGATTTTATTTTTATAGTGCCCCTGCCAGTGACGCTCAAGGTGCTTCACAAACTCAATACAATAAAACAATAAAATAGCCATTAGTTAACTTTGCAGTCCTTCCCTGATGGTCACGACAAACAATAAAACAGCCTGAAATCAATTTAAAATTGAGTTTAAAACAATTTGAAAGGGGAAGGTAAAAGGAGAGGGAAAAAATACATTGAGGGGAACCAGGAGTGGATCATCTAAAAGCACTTGGAGAATTTTTTTTTTTTTTTTTTAAAGTCTTTAGATGCTTTTTGAAGGTGAGGAGAGAGGGAACCAAAATGATTATCTGGAGGGAGCAAGTTCCACACTGAGGGGCCCACGACAGCAAATGCTTAATCACCAACTGGCTTAAGGCGTGATGGTCAAATCCCCAAACAGTGGGTGGCTACTGGCTAGCCACTAGGACACAGTTCCAGGAGCAGGAATCGAATATAGTCAGTTTTTATTTAGGGCATGCTCTGATAAATAGTAACTACTGTACTGTAAGTCACTACTTTGATTTATATAAACATACTTCGAAAAAGAAAAGGGTAACACTGTTTGTCATAACCATTAAGGAGAAATTGCAAAGTAACTGCATCTGTTTGCAGCTGCAGTGCTAAAGTGGAGAGGTTAATTCAATTTAATTAAATCTGCTTGTAGATTTAATTCAATCTGTTTAGTTAAATCTGTTTGCAGCAACAGAAAGAACAGTACCAAACCGGACTGCTCCATTTCAGTACTGTTCTCACTGCTGCTGCAAACAAATGGAGTGAACTTTGTAGTCTTTCCCTGACAGTCATGACAAACAATGTTACCCTTCTCTGTTACAAGTTGAAGAAAAAGGTTCACACTACAGTTACTTCAAAATAAAAAGTGAAAGGGAATGTGTACACCTCTTTTTTCAGGAGTACATACTTCTTTTCCAGCTCCTGAATAAATTCAGCTAGTAGAGCTCTTCATGTGTGAAGTAAAGATGATTTTAGGCTTATCTGTTCATCAAAAACATGGCCTTAGAATAGATACTAATATCTATTCTAAATATCTTTGGCTGCTTTCACACCTGTGCAAATGCATCCTTAGAAGGTGGGGATACACATACAAATGAAGTGCATCTTTGATCAAGTGGGAATGCCCAGAGGCACGTGATTGAAGCTTTTAGAAGTGTTTACAAGGGAAGTTGCCCGAGCTGAGAAATCCAGTTCTGCCAATCACCCCTGTAAACATGCATCAGCGTTTCAATCATGTGCCTCTGGGCATTCCCACTTGATCAAATGTACTCCTGATTTGCATGCGTGTGCACTCTCCTGATCTAAGGATGCGTTCGCAAAGGTGTGAAAGCAGCCTTACTAATACTAAAGCTCAAATATGAAATAGTAGACTACGGGTGATCTTTAACCTATCACTAAAATCTGCCACTATACCTGAGAACTGGAGGGTAGCGAATGTAACAGATATTTAAAAGGGGCTCCAGATGATCCTGGAAACTACAGACCAGTGAGCCTGATGTTTGTGCAGGGGGAAATGGTGGAGACAGTTATTAAGAACAGAATTATGGGGCATACTGAAAAACATGGATTTAGCAAAGGAATGTCGTGCCTCACTAATCTATTGGAATTTTTGAGGGTGTGAATAAGCATGTGGATAAGGATGTGCCAGTCAATATAGTGTATCTGGATTTTCAGAAAGTGTTTGGTAAAGTTCCTCATAAGAGACTCTTAAGGAAATTAAAAATTCATGGGATATCATAGGAGACAGTGTCCTATTGTGGATTGTTAACTGGTTAAATGATAGGAAACAAAGTGTAGGACTAAATGGTTAGTTTTCACAATGTAGAGCGGTAAATAGCGGAGTGCCCCAGGGATGATGGGATCTGTACTGGGACCAGTGTTGTTTAATGTATTCATTAATGATCTAGAAAGGGGAGTAAGGAGTGAGGTGATCAAATTTGCAGATGACACAAAGTTATTCAAGATAGTTAAAATATGAGCAGACTGTGAAGAATTGCAGGGGGATCTTGCAAGACTGGGTGACTGGGCATCTAAATAGCAAATGAAATTTAAAGTGATGCACATAGGGAAAAACAATCCTAACTTTCTGTACACAATGCTGGTTTCTAAATTAGGAGCTACCACTCAGGAAAAGAACTGAACATACCCATCAGAGCCCTGGCCTCTAATACAGAGTTCTATCAATATTGTCTTGTCACTATAAACCAAGTCTGATCTGGAACTAGCAATCCAAATGCCAAAGGAAGCTAGTCTTCTGATGATACCTCTCAAGTGTCCTGAATTTTCAGGGACTTCCGTGATTTGACACCTCTTTTGTTATCTGCCCTGCAGTGAGATAGAAAAAGTAAGGTTACTGTGTTTTAGGGGTGTGCACCAGGCCCCCATTTCATTTTTGTTTTTCATTTTCATTATTAACGACAATGTCATTTTTGTTATCGGAATCTTTTCAAACTAAGATTTTATTTTTGGTATCGGTATTGATTCCCATGTGCAAATATTTATACAATATGCCTAATCCTAATATATATAATAAAACAGACTAGCCTAAATACCTATATAATATCTAATCTCTCTATATATGTACACAAATAATATCTATCTAAATCTTAGGGAGACAGGGGAAGGGAAAAGGAAAACTATATTATCTAATCAATTATCTATATAATTATTCTAATCTAATCTATATTTCTGGATTGGGTCGATTCTGGATTGGGTCGCAGTTTGGATTTCATTAGGGATGGGCGAACGCGGTTCGGAAGTTCGGGGTTCGGCCCGAACTCGGCCTGTTTGGACAACCAAACCCGAATCCTAACACGAACTCACTGAACTGAACTCAGGTCTGCACGTCGAAATGGCAGAACACTTCAGTCAGTTCGGATTGCGTTCGGTTGAGTTCGGGTGGCTAAAACGTGGTCTGCTGTCAGGTCACTGGAACGACAAATGTAGCAGGGAGGGGGAAGTCATTTGACTCAGCTAGAAGCAGACTTTAGGCACCAGGGGTGGAGAGATGGAGACTGGCTTGGAGTAGCAGCCAGTCTGCCGAATCACCATCCCTTTTTGTCTCAGACCACTGGCTTGGCAGTCTGCGATTGGCCACGGGCTAGGCTGCACGGAGCCAATGGGGCCTGCGGTGAGGCGGGCGCAGCAAGTAACAAAACTGTCTGCCTTCCCCCTTTCCAATACCTTCTGAGCTAGTCACTGTTCCTGAACAGCAGGCGTTTCAGAAGACTCCCTCTCTCCCAGCAGTTTTGTTCTCCTCAATCCATTGCAGTCCTCCTCCTATTTCATCCATCCAACCCATCTACCTCCATATTATCATTTATTTAGCTTAGCTTAGATAGATTTAGTTGTTATTTTTTGTTTTTATCCCTCCCTGTGTTCCCTGTGTTCAATCTTCCTTCCTCCCTCCCCCCTCCATTGAATCCTTTCCCTCTCCCTCTTA
>QEPC01002862.1:13818-25675 GCA_003113815.1 Sphenodon punctatus
TTAAAGCAATCTAAAAATCCTACTCAACGCCTGCTGTTCAGGAACAGTGACTAGCTCAGAAGGTGTTGGGAAGGGGGGGAGGCAGATAATTAGTTTCGTTTCTTGCAAGCCTCTCCACCCCTGGTGCCTGGAAGTCTGCTCCTCAGTGACTGACACCTCCCTGTCATGTTTGACCTTCCAGCGAACCTTTTTTTGCCACCCGAACTCATCCGAACGCGGTCCGAACTGACCGAACTGTTCGGCCATTTCACCGTTCGGTGTTCGGTTTGTTCGGTATGTTCGCGTTCGGGTTTGGGTTCGAGTTCGGTCATCCGAACAGGCCGAGTTCAGGCCGAACTCCGAACTGCCTAACCGCGTTTGCCCATCCCTAACCTCCTTAAAGGGTCAGAGACATGGCAGGCATGGCCCTTAAAGGGCCTTGCTGCAGGCAGGCACTAATCCTTTTACAAAGGTGTAAATTGCTAATCTAATTTCAGCATCAGACTGGCTGGTTTAACAATAAACTGGATACAAATCCCTCAGGTAAGCAGGCACTGGGGTTTTGTGAAGCAGCCAGACAAACCCCATTATTCCTGACTCTGTCTCTCTGGTGCTTACATTCCTACAATGTCAGTGTGAAGGCCTGGTGACCAGATTATTAAAAACCCTCTCTGTGGGGAAATGGAGGTGAACGTTGAAGGGAAGGTGGACCTTCCCCATAAGTCCCTGTTACAAAAAGCTAAAGTCAACAGCATGGCATGGCAGCGATTGGCACCTAGGACGTAAGCATTTGTAGGCCAATTTTCTGCACACAAAGCAGGTTTAATGCTCCTTTCCCTTGCATTGGAGCTAAGGTTCCTCATTCCCAGCACAGAGAGAGACACATTTGAGGCATCAGAAAGTGACTCAAAAGAAAACAAAACTTTGGTTCCCTTCTGCCACCAAAGCTGCTGGGTCATTAGCACACCTCTGTTGATGGAGGGACCAGCCACCTTTGGCCTGAACCTACTCTAGGCTGGTAGAACCCTTAGCTGCAAATTAGCTTTCCTCTAGGGCAGGCTACTGTAGTTGCTTCACAGAACAGCCACTGTGATTTGGTCTCTCTCCTGGAGCATCACCCAGGCTGGCTACAGCTGCACAAGGCAGGTGTCTTCTGTCCCCATCATAAGAACAAAGGTAGTGCCATACTGGGTCATATCAATGGTCCATCGAGCTCTGCACCTGTCTCCAGCAGTGGCCAATCTTGGCTGCTGGGGTACCAAACAGTGTAGTTATCTGTCCCCTGTTGTTCACTCCTAGCTCCAGATAGTAAGAGGTACAATCCCCCAAACCTACCTAACTAATAGCTGCTAATAGACCTATCCTGCAGAAACTTGTACAATCCTTTTTTAAATCCAGCTATGCTACTGGCCTTGACCACATCTTCTGGCAACGAATTCCACAACTTAATTGTGTGTTCAGTTGAAAGAATGCTTCCTTTTATTTGTTTTAAATCTGTTACTTGTTAGTTTCAAAGAGTGTCCCCTAGTTCTAGTACTATTTGAGAGAGTAAGTAACTGTTCTCTATTTACTTGTTCCATGCCACTCATGATTTTATAAACTTCTATCATAATCCCTTCTCAGTTGTCTCTTTTCCGAGCTGAAGAACCCTGACCTATCATAGGGAAGCTGTTCATCATTTATCATTTTTGTTGCCCTTCTCTGTACCTTTTCTATTTCTACTATATCTTTTTTGAGATGGGCAACCAGAACTGCACACAATACTCAAGGTGCAGTTGCACCATAGATTTATATAGAGGTATTATGATATTTACAGTTTTATACTGTATCCCCTTACGAATAATTCCTAACATTCGGTTTGCTTTTTTGACCGCTGCCACACACTGCACTGAGGATTTCAATGTTTTATCCATAGTGACTCCAAGGTCCTTTTCCTGACTGGTAACTCCTAATTTAGAACTTCACATTGTGTACATATAGTTTGGAGTATTTTTCCCTAGATGCATCGCTTTGGTCATCTAAATGGCAGATGAAATTTAACGTGGACAAGTGCAGTCACCCCATCTCGCAAGATCCTCCTGCAGTTCTTCACAGTTCATTTGTGTTTTAATGACCTTGAATAACTTGTGTCATCTGCAAACCCAGTATGGTCTGGATTATTGAAATCCTCCCCCTAGTTCACTCTGGATGCTGCTGAGTGATTTTTCCCTGTAGTTTATTTCAGCCAGCAAAAGGGGGCAGCAGAGACCAGCCAGAGCACCCACAGGCAGAGTTCATCCTCCTTCCACATGGTGCAGTCATGGAAAGCCCTCCTGGATTTTCTCCTGCTTTTTTGTAATTTGAGCCCATTGGTTCTAGTCCTGCCCTCAGGAGTAACAGAGAACATGTCTGTGCCATCTTCTATGTAGAGTGACCACTGACGCATCACCAGAAAAGAGGACACATTTGCATGACATTTACATATGCAATTTTATACTAATTTATCCAAATTTGTGGTGCAGCAGCCAGGGCCAGAAGTGGGAAGGGCCAGGCCAACAGTAGGCGGAGCCAACACAATGGTTAATCCATTGACTTAAGCCAGCAACAAGCAGTTCCCAGAGTTAACATTGGAGGGAGATTACATTAGCTAACCCTGTGAACTCCTTGCTGCTGCATGAAGCCCTGCCACTGGGGGATAGAGAGCCCTCTTATTAGGGTCCCATCCAATATCTCTCCCCCACTGGTCCCATTTCTCCCTAGCAGTGTAAAAAACATAGATCACGTTGTCATTGCCTACCTTTATCCTGAACCCTTGAATTTCATGCCCTTCTTGGCCACTGTAGTCTTTTGAAAGTGTAGACTTTGGGACAAGCCTTTCTTCTGGCTTGGAGAACTGGAAGGACTGCGTTATCTCCCTGTCCTGCAACAATCCGAATCAGAAGAAATGAAAGGGAAGAGAAGGGTAGGACAGAGGAGAAACAGGAGGGAAAGGGTTTTGTTTTGGTGCACGAGAAGAGGAAAAAGGAAAGATGGGTTTCAGTGGGGAACAGGGGAAAGGGGACTGTTGTTGTTTCCAGGTGTCTTCTCTGCCAGGTTCTTACTTTCTCTACAGTTCACAAGGAGAGTGAGGTGTGGAATCTTGCCAGATCTCAGACAAATTGGGGTGGGGTGGGGTGGGGAGAACACAAATCAAGTTATTGAGATGTTTGGATTTTATTTTGGACACAGAGAATGAGGATATAATTTTGCCCCTTTGTGGTTCTGTTTCCAAAGAGCAGGTTCCAGACCCTCCCAATCTCCATGCCATCACTTACCGTTATCCAAACAGAACCCTCTTTTTTCATGATCTCTTGAACTGCCTGTAGTTTTCCAGGGTCTAGGCTCCAGACAAAACAAGACTACTGACTTCAGAGTCTCAGCACAAACCCACTAAAGCCAGAAGTCTCTAATGCGTCTTGAAGTGTAGTGGTGGTGGTGGTGAATATTGCGTTCTTCTGTTGCTGTTGAGACCCCGCTGCTGGGGTTCTGGAAGTGCATTTGTTTTGGGGGCGGGTATTGCATGCTGTTGTTGCTGGAACATTTCACTGTGGAAGTCTGCAGACTTCATAACCCCACTGGAGCCTGAAATCCCACTGCATCTGGAGGTGAAGTGGTGGTGGGGACATTGCTTTCTGTTGCTGTAGAGGTCAGTCACTGTTGTTGAGGTCTCATGGCTGGGGTTCTGGCGGACTCCAAATGCAGTGGAATATCAAATCACAGTAGGCCAGCCTCTATAACCTCACTGTAGGCTGAAGTCCCACCGCGTCTGAAGGTGGTGGGTGGGGGGATATTGCAGTCTGTTGCAAGTGAGGTCAGTTGCTGTTGTTGATGAAGTCCCACAGCTGGGGTTCTGGAGGCCTCCAGACAGATGCAGAAGGACTGCAGGCTGTGGAAGGCTTCATATTTCAGAACCCCACTGGAGCCTGCAGTCCTACCGCGTCTGGAGGTGCAGTGGTGGTGGGGAAGGATATTGCATTATGTTGTTGTAGAGGTCAATTGCTGTTGTTGAGGTCTCATGACTGGGGTTCTTGAGGCCTCCAGATGCAAAGTGACTTCATACTTCAGTGGGTCTCCAGAAGCCCAGTCTCACGGAAGTGTGAAGTCAAACTGTCTTGAGGGTCCATGGGGATATTGCATTCTGTTGCTGTTGTTGAGGCCAGATGCACTTGAGGTCCCACAGTTGGGGTTGTGGAGACCTCCAAACACAGTGGGACTTCAGCCTTCAGTGGGACTCTAAAAGCAGTGCACACTAAAAGCAGTGCACCTCCCCTCTCCCTCCTCCCCTCCCACCTCCCTTGATGAAATTTCATCCCTGGTCTCCTCCTCCAACCCTTCCATTTGCCCCCTTGACCCCATCCCCTCCCGCCTCCTGACCTCCATTGTTCCCACTGTTGCCCCTTCCCTCCTGCACATCATCAGCCTCTCCCTCTCTACTGGCTCCTTCCCATCCACCTTCAAGCACGCCACTGTCTCTCCTGTCCTCAAAAAGTCCACTCTTGACCCCTCTGACCTTTCTAGCTACCGTCCTGTCTCACTCCTTTTTGCTTCGAAGCTTCTTGGAAGTGTTGTCTACTCCCGCTGCCTCGACTTCCTCTCCACCAACTCCTCCCTTGACCCCCTCCAATCTGGCTTTGGCCCCCTTCACTCTACTGAAACTGCTCTCGCTAAGATCACCAACGATCTTCTTGTGGCTAAATCTAATTGCCTCTATTCCATTCTTGTCCTCCTTGACCTCTCTGCTGCCTTCAATACTGTTGACCACTCACTCTTGCTGGATTCACTTCACTACCTTGGCTTCCGTGGCTCCGTCCTCGACTGGTTCTCCTCCTACCTCTCAGACCACTCCTTCAATGTGTCTCTTGCCAACTCCACCTCCACCTTCACCTCCACCTCCTCCTCTCTTCCATTCTCGGTTGGTGTTCCCCAAGGCTCTGTCCTTGGCCCTCTCTTCTTTTCTATCTATACCCTGTCCCTAGGCAAACTCATTGCCTCCCATGACTTCCAATATCACCTCTATGCTGATGACACTCAACTCTATCTCTCTACTCCCTCTCTCTGTCCATCTATTCAAGCTCGCCTCACCAGCTGTCTCTCTGACATCTCTACCTGGATGTCTCAACGTCAACTCAAACTCAACATGGCTAAAACTGAACTCCTTATCTTCACCCTCATCCTTCCTCTCCCTGTCGATCCTCATCGATGGGGTCACTATCCTTCCCGTCCCCCAAGCCCATAGCTTAGGCTTCATCTTTGACTCACCCCTTTCTTTTAAACCTTACATCAACTGTTGCCAAATCCTGTCACTTCTCCCTCCATAACATTGCTAAGATTTGCTCTTTTCTCTCAGTCTCCTCTGCCAAAACCCTGGTTCATGCCCTGGTCATTTCTCACCTCGATTACTGTAACCTCCTTCTCACTGACCTCCCCCACTCTCCCCTTATCTCTGTCCAAAACTCTGCTGCCAGGGTCATCAATCTCGCCCATTGCTTCGACCATGTGCAGCCCCTCCTCCTCTCTTCACTGGCTCCCCCTTCCTGAATGAATCCTGCACAAGCTCCTAGTCTTCACCTATAAAGCTCTTCACAACCTTACGTGCCCTACCTCTGCGCTAATTTCCCTCCGTACTCCAGTCTGTGAATTCCGCTCCTCCTCTGTCCCCTCTCTCACCCTCCCACACCTCTCCTGCTCCCATAACTGCCTTCGTCCCTTCTCCCTAGCTGCCCCTCATGCCTGGAACTCCCTCCCTGTCCACATCTGCCTTGCCTCCTCCCTTCGTACCTTCAAATCCCTCCTCAAGACCCACCTCTTCTGCTCTGCCCTCCCTGACTCCTCGCTCCCCTCACCTAACTCCTGCTGATACCCTCCATCCAGTACAATTGGTTACCTGAGGTCTGTGCACTCATATCCTCACCACATGGACCAACCAGCCATCATGCCTGATGTAACTAAACCAAGCGCGTGCACCTTGCATCCTCGTGAATGTTACATTCCTTGTCTCTCCCTCTGTTCCCTTTCCTTTGTCTCTCCCCCCCCGCCCCCCCCAGATTGTAAGCCCCAGGGCAGGAACCGTGTCTATTCAATTACTTTGTCAAACGCCAGGTACATTGCTTGCGCTATATAAATGCTTGCTAATAATAATAATAATAATAACAACAACTAGAGACTGAGGTACTAGAGTGTCTGGAGGAGCAGTGGTGATGGGGATATTGCATTCTGTTACTGGTGAGGTGTGGGGGAGGAATTTGAGGTGGGTGGTTAGGATCCTCCAACATGACCTATCAGATGGCTGAGGGAGGCCGGGCTGGGGTTTAGGGGGGTGAGGAGGAGTGAGGTGGTGGGACCGCTCCTGCCCCCAAGAAGAAGTTCCACCCTCCCGGTGCCCTCTGTACCTCTTCTTGGGTGTAGGGGTGGGCTCTTTCAATAGAAGAACTGCGTAGAAAAGCATGGGGGGCTGGGGGTAATTAGAGGTGGCTTGTTCGGGTCCAACATGACCCATCAGATAGCGGAGGTGGGCTGGACTGGGGTTTAGAGGGGTGAGGAAGAGTTTGTGGGCCCGCCCCTGCCTCCAACAAGAGGTTCCACCCTCCCAGTGCCCTTTGTACCTCTTTTTGTGGGCAGGGGTGGGTTTCAAATATAAAAACAACCTACTCTTAATGTACCTGTGGTGGAGTCAAGGAGTGCGGGGGGCTAGAAGCAAGCCACATATTGTAGCTGGGGCTCCTGGGACCTTACCTGAATCAGCACGGAGTGGGGCTGTCAGCGAGCAGGGGCAGAGCCTCTTTGCCTGTCGGAGAGAAAAAGCCGCGATGAGCAGCAAGCGGTGCAGAGTCAAGGAGTGCGGGGGCTAGAAGCAAGCCGCATATTGCAGCCGGGGCTCTTGGGACCTCACTTGAATCAGCGCTGAGTGGGGCTGTCAGCGAGTGGGGGCGGAGCCTCTTCGCCTGTCGGAGAAAAAAAGCTGCACTGCCCTGGTGGTGCGAGCCACATGCATGAGCCTAAGGGCATGAGCACAAGGGCTGCTATCCTTGGGAGTCGCCCTTGGAGCCGTCCGGAGCATAGTAGCCCACCCCTCTATTTTGTGTTTTTTGTTTGTATTATTATTATCATGGATAGGAAGCGGGCATGTTCCCCTTTGTCTCCCCCTGGGTCTGAAGAATTCCCTTTGAAAAATAGGAAGCGGGACGTTGTGGACCAGCAAGATCCAGTGATTGCCTTACACAATAGGTAGGACTGTCTTCAACTTGAAGGAGACCCCAAGGGAAATGTCTCTGGGAAACAAGTAACTGGGGGTGTTGGTGATGCTCCAAGCATGGAGAATCGTTCTGTGACCCCAGCAAATGAACTTTTGGTGTTACAATCTACTTTAATTGCTAGAACTGTTTCATTGCTTTTTGTTAGTATTTCTGAAATAAGTATTTCTCTAGGCAAGAGACCAGTTAAAGTTAATAGCAGGTAAACTAGATCTTAATCTGGATATGCAGGTTGCTAAGGCTCCCTATGCTGAGGGCACTGAAGTGATAACAGTGGAGTCAGGCTCTAGACAAATGGATAAAAGGCATTTTAATACCAATAGATTTCCTTCGAATAATCCTGTATGGTCGGTGCCTATTAGGCCCATAGAATTCCCCCCTAATGCAGTTTTATTTAAAATAAACCGAGATTATAATAATTCTATTCCATTTTGGGAAAACAGGGCAGACATTGGATCTAATTTGACCCACTTGTTGGGGAGAAATATAGGCCCTACTTCAAATCGATAAGGTGGACTATTTGTCCACATATACGCAGGGATATCAGTTGAACATTTTCTTCAAAGATAGGGAGATTGTAAAGAAAATTTTTCGTGCACAGAAATATCTTAAGACTAGAGGGGTTAAACTTTCTATTGATAGAGTTATCCAAATGAGGGCAAGTAATGACCTTGGTCCTCCACTCCTTTCCCCCTCTCAAAGATCTACGGTGGGCTCTGCGCAGCTATTGAACCCCTTGTTAGTTAAAACTCAGACTCAGGGGATTAGTGTCCTCCAGGGTAAAGAATCTAATGTCTGCTTGCCGTCTTCCCTGTTGATTGAACCTCTAGACTCTTTAGAGTCACAGTGTATAAATCAGGCAAGTCAAGTGTTGGCGGAGGGGAAGGTCCTGGTGCATCATAAAGCTCAGGCTAAGTCTTCTGTGGGATACGAGTGGGGACAGAAGGTGGCTGGGGGAGTTGGCATTGAGCCTGACCTTATGGAACTCTGAGAAATTAGGGGTGTTACCCCATTACCCAGTCTGCAAGGTAATAATCAGACTTTGGGAAATGGGTTTCTTTCTATTCCAAAGCCCTCTATAAGCATCCCTTCTAGGCAACTTATTGTTGAGGAGCTGGGGGCATTGTTGTTAGATACTACTGGGGCTAGAGAGGTTTCAATAATTCATTCTATGTATAGGAAGCTGCCAGTACTTGATCAGGATATTATTGCTCAAAGGTTAGATCGGTTTTGCAAAAATTTAACTCCAGCTATGTTAGTATAAACCCCCTGAGCTTTCACTTGCTTCTACACCATATAAACCAGAGCATAATTTAGAGGCTTTAACAGCAGCCCGTTTTTTGTCCCCATGGGAAGAAGGTTCTCCACAAAAGAAGACTGTTGTTGTTGGTACTATAGGGCTTCTTCTGGACACATCCTGTGTTCGTGAAACAGGGTCTCTTGCTGGGCCCCATGGCTCAGTATATGGTGAACCGGCCTCACGGTTAGCAGTGGACCAAACTCCTATAAAGTCTTCCTCAATTGCTCCCTGACAAGAGTTTGGGAGGTCTTCTCCCAATAAAGCAGCCTTCTGTACCTCTTTCTGGGATGTCGCTCCCCTCTTGCGTCCCTCTGGTCCAAAGATTTCATCAAGTGGATCGGTATTTAGACTGGCTTCCTGGAATAGCTCAGGCTGAAAGAGAAACTCGGCTGACCCTGATTGGATAAATTGTATCTCTAAATTTGATTGCATCTCTTTGCAAGAGACCTGGGAGGGAATTTTGCTCAAGTACAGAATGCAGGTTTTATTTCCTGTTGCACATCAATTGTTTTCCTTACTATGAATAAGCATATTTTAAACCCTTACCTAAGGTTGTGGGGTGAAAAACCAGGTGAAAAACAACATGTACAAATATGCTAATTAGTGGCTCTACAACTTTGATTTGAAACTTAAGCCCTTCACTTGGGGTAGAAACCCACCCCGGCCAATGTAATCCAAATTGGGTCGGAAAACTACCACCGCTTAAAAAGAAACCAGCTTAACACTTTTCAAGGCCATTTTGAAACTAAGAACAAGCATAAAAGTAGTAATACCTGTGCAATTTGAAGCATTCAGGCATTCAATAACCTGGGTCTTGGTCAGAGGATTTCTCTTTAATTCCTGTAGGGATAAAATGTTGAGGTGAATGAATTATTCAGTGTCTGTGCATAGAATTTGTGGGGTGCTGGGGTGCAAATTCAGTTAGTCTCTCACTGTGTGGATGCGGGTGGGCACTGCACATGGAATTGCTGTCCAAAGAGATTCCACAGTACATTTCATTGTGTGTAAAATGTTAAGCCTGCTTGACTCAATGCTGTCTCTAACATATAGCAAAGCCACACAGCCAGCTCAACCACCAGTGGTTGTGTTTGGGGCTATGCAGGGAGGGAGTGGGGGCCCTGCTCCCTGCCCTAGTGGAAATGGAAGCCACTGTAGGGGCTCCAGAAGTAGATAATGTAGTTGGGCCTAGAGAGGTCACCTAGGGTCACCTTGTGTGTCTTTAGACATAACGCTGTTCAGTGTTCTGTAACACAGTGTCCTACTGTTACAGTGTTTAGACATACCGTCAACAGTGTTCACCCCAAACACTGGAAGTGAACAACTGCCAGGTCTTAACAGTTTAATCAGAGTTTGGGATGAACACTGTGTTGATGGTATGTCTAAACACTGTAACGGTAGGACACTGTGTTACAAAACATTGAACAGCGTTATGTCTAAAGACACCCCTTGTGGTTAGACCAACCCTGCCCCTACCCTCTACTCCCTCTCTTGTTCCAGTGCACCTTCCCTGTATCCCATCTTTATTATACTTGCTCTATCTCCTCTGTGCCAGCCTGACCCTCCCCTTACTCTCGGCTCTATCCCCTGTCCCCTTGTCTGTGCCACCCTGCCCTTAGCCCCCACCCCCTTGTCTCTGCTACCCTCCCCTTACCCTCAGCTCTAGCCCCTGCCTCCTTGTCTGTGCCACCCTCCCCTTAGCCCCCACCTCCTTTTCTGTACTACCTACCCCCTTGTCTGTGCCAACCTCCCCTTGCCTGTTACCCCCCCACCCCCTTGTCTGTGCCACCCTGGGCCTCGTCCCTTCCCTTAGCAGCTTAGCCAGACAGACAGACAGACACACGCACACACAAGTGTACCCTGGCCCGGTCCGTACTATCCACCTCCTGATCCAGACCCGGCCTCCCCCCTTTATTGCTCAGTGCCTGCCTAGTCAACGACTCAGTGGTCCTTGCCAAAGCGGGGGAGCTGATGAGGTGGTGGCCAGGATCAGCTGCAGTCTGTCACAGTGTCAACAGCTGAGTGAGCTCGCCTCCTGGCGAGCAAGAACGGGAGATGCCAACTCCGAGAGGGACAAAAGTTGCTGCCACCTCCCATCACACACTACCCTCAACTGACTCGGCTGCGTGCGCAACAGCTACCTGCACATGTGTGACCAGCCAAGTGTGCCAAAAAAGCCCACCAGCTGGCCACAGCTGCGATCTCTGCACTTCCGCTCACAGGGTCCATGGGCGGAAGTGTAGACAGTGCAGCTGTGGCCAGCTGGCGATGAGAGGAGGGATGGAAGAGGAAATTCTGGACACTTCAATGGTCCGGTTCCCCTCCCATCCCGGACAACTTCAGCTGTCAGAAAAACCATGCAGTCTGGGAGAAATCCAGACCAATGGTCACCCTGCTTCTATGTGACAGCCCTTCAGATATTTGAAGACGGCTATCATGTCTCCCCTTAGGCCGTTTTTAGATGAGCGCAGCTGCACCCGCGCTTGTTTCTCAAAAGACCCGGCAGTCTGTTCTACACGTGACGCTGCTGCCGAATATGCGCATGTGCGGGTGATGCGCATCCGTTTCCAGCCGCAAACTGACCGGGTCAGCGATCGAGGCCGGTCATATGCAGCCGGAAATGGATCCGCATCGCCCGCGCATGCATGTATTTGGGGTAGTAGGGCAGAAAGCACAGGATGTCCCTCTGAGGTTTCCATAACCTGGTAACCCTACTGGGAGTGGGGACCATCTAGCACAGCAGCAACTTCCCACCTGCTGGGTCCTGCCAGATGTGTCCCATGAGGGAGACAGCCATTGCATTGAGCAGGGCACCCCATATATGCAGTCTTCAAGCCTGACTGATCTCCTATCCCTTGATTCCCATTCGGTGTTGTAGAAAATCACTCACAACTTGTAGCCTCCCTGCTGAGGGCTGCAAGGCTGCCTGTGGCAGGCACCAAGCACTAGGGATGGGCGAAAGTGGTTTGGAAGTTCGGAGTTCGGCCCGAACTCTAACTGTTTGGATGACCGAACTCGAACCCGAACCCGAATGCGAACATACCGAACAAACTGAACACCGAACGGCGAAATGGCTGAACAGTTCGGTCAGTTTGGATCGCGTTCGGATGAGTTTGAGTGGCAAAAAAAGGTTCACTGGAAGGTCAAACGTTACAGGGAGGTTATTATTATTATTATTAACAAACATTTATATAGCGCCAGCAGTGTACCTGGCACTTTACAAAGTAATAAAATAGACACAGTCCCTGCCCCTAGGGCTTACAATCTGAGAGACAGGAGCTGGGGGAAAGACTTAGGAAGGGGAACAGAGGGA
>QEPC01002862.1:32789-43959 GCA_003113815.1 Sphenodon punctatus
GCCGCCTGCATCCAGGGTCCAGGGAGGGACTAGGACTACAGAGAAGGGAGGAAGGGACTCAGGGAGGCAAAGAGCTGGATGCAGTTCTCAGAGAATTGCATCCAGCTCTTTGCCTCTCTGAGTCCTTTCCTCCCTCCCTGCTAGAATCCAGCAGGGAGGGAGAAGGAACTTGGGGAGGCTAACAGCTGCACGTGCGTCAGCAGCTCCCAGCCCCCTGCACAGGCTGGGACCCAGCTCTTAGTTCATACAGGCGGCACCTCTATTGGGTGCCTCCGTATGAAGTTCCCCCCTGCCCGGCCTCTGCAATGCAAGAGTGCCCCCTGTGACACTCTTGCATTGCAACGTCCCTTTATGCGCAGTTGATGGCTCTTCTATCTGCCCACTCCGCATAAAGGAAGAACAGCTCCCTTTTGACCCTGAAGGCTTCCTTAGGAAGACTTCATGGGGGTGGGGTGACTCTTGAGTCACCAGCTGTGTGTGTGTGCACGCATGTGCACACACACACACACAGCTGGTGAGAATGTGTGGAGCCACCTCGAAGAACCTTGTTTAGCAAGGCAGAAACCTTCAGAAGGTCTCTGTCTTGCTAAACAAGGTTCTTTGAGGTGGCTCTGCACATTCAGCACAATGCCGACCTCAGCCGTTTTTTTGTTTTTTGTTTTAAAGCGGCAGCTGCCGTTGGCCGGGAGAGCCCGGGGGGCCAGGAGGGGCATCGCCCCTCCCTCCCTAGAGGGCTCACCACCCCTGATCGAACCAGGGTGCACATGGACTGGCCTCCCAGCTGTGCCCACTTAAATACAGCCTGGATATGCTGAAGAAGTCTGCTTTTTTGAAATTCATTGTCAGCACTTTGCTAATCTCTCTTTCCTTTTCAGATGATTGTAGTAAACTCTTATCACTTCATGCAAGGCCAGCCCCAGGCATGTGCCACATGTGCCCTGTGGCCATCTGGGGGCCATGCTTGCCTGGCTGGGAGGCAGGCTGCAGCCAGCTTCTCCCCCAATAAGTTCTTCTGCCTTCCTTCCCTGGTTCTGGTCCCCATCCCTCACCTGACTCTGCCTCCTAGTAGTGCTGCTGCAGCAGGAGCAGCAGCAGGACATGGATGGGACAGGGAGATAAAGCTGTTTGTTTATAAACAACTCCTCCCCATGTGAGTGATCAGAAGGCTGTTACGTTGTAAAGAAGGTTCTTCGAGATAGCACCCAACATTTTCACAACTGGGTTGTGTATGGCATGTTCACCCTATTAAAATAATAGCGTGATGGTCTCAAGCTCCTCTAGTATAAAAAGCACTCTCCCCCTCAGATTGACACTTCCTTCCAACCCTTTCTAGGAATATAAGAAAATTTCATGCAGGGCTGGAAGGGTGGGTATTGTGAGAATGTTAGGAGCCATCTCGAAGAACCTTGTTTACAAGACAGCAACCTTCTGTTCTTCTTTGAGTAGCTCCTCACAGGCTGTTAAGAAACAACAGGTCCTGGAGGCCACTCTGGCTAAGCTCACCCCTCTCCCCCAGTAAGGCAGCAGATGCAGTCAGCCTCTCTGTGCCTGCCTCACTGCTTGCCCCTGCAGAAGTGGTCATAGATGCTCAACTGGGAGGGGGGAGCATTGAGAGGCCATGCTATGGCCACTTGGCTGAGTGCCAGGTAAGACAGCCAAGGGGTGCAAAACCAGGGGTGGGGGGTGGGGAGAAAAGCATTGGGAGGCCATGCTTCTTCATGGCTGATCAGAGGGGTGGAGAATGGGAATCTTTCCTGTCCAGAGGAAGTAAATGTTATGTAAATCTACAAATTTGCATAATTGGATGGGGCCTAATTATGCAAATTAGGCCCTTCACCAAGACTTTGCACATGGCCTCACTAACCCTGGGACCAGCCCTTATTTCATGATCACTTATAGCTAGGGTGCGCATCATATTAACATTTTCAACTAATTCTTCCCCATTTGTTAGAATCAGATCTAAAAAAGTTGTTTGCTTCCTTAACCTTCTGGGAGAGAAGGTTGTCCCCTGTGCATGACAAGAACTTTTTGGATAATCCAACATTCACTGTATTACTCTCCCAGTAGAGGTCAGAATAGTTGAAGTCTCCAGTTATTACCACTCCATGGTTTTAGCAGATGTAGCTACCTACTCGAAGAATTCCTTGTCCACCTCTTCTGCCTGATTAGGAGGTCTAGAATAAACTGCACCATAACACCTCTTTTGTTCTTTTCCCCTCCTTTCTTCACGAAGATAACTTCAATAGATTTACAACTGCCTTCTTCCTGGACACCAGTGCAACTATATTCCCTCTTGATATAGAATGCTACCCCCTCCTTTTTCACCCCTTCGCAGGACTGGCCTTACCGTGGGGTGGCTCGGGGTGGCTGCCCCAGGCCCCGCTCCTGTGGGCCCCTCTGGCACTTGGGGCCCCCCTGGCTGAGTCCAACTCACACAGGCAATGCCAGCGGAGGGGGCCAGTGGGAGTGAAGGAGAGGCAAAGGCCCCGCCTCTCCCTTACTCTGTGGGTGGCCCCCCCTCCACTGTCTGTCAGTCTTGGCCAGGGGGAATGTGAAGGGGTGGGGCCTCTACCTCTCTCCCATTCCCACTGGTTGACTCCGAGACAAACAGGCAACAGAGGGGGCCACAGAGAGTAAGAAAGAGGCAGAGGCCCCACCTCTCCCATACACCCTCACAACTTCCGGTGATGACAGGCAGCAGATTTAACCTACCGTGTCTGCTGCTGCACCTGCCACCGCCGGAGCCCAATGCAGGGAGCCGGTAAGCCGGCCCGGGGCCCAGGACGCTGATGCCACAGTGCTAAGTGCCTGCGAAATGGCTAGGCTTGGGGAGGAGCTGAGGGGAGTGCCCCTCTGCCCATCCCCAAGCCCACGCCTGGGTAGCACCTCCCAACCAATCTGGGGAGCACCCCTTGAGCTGGGGAACACCCCTAGGCCTGCCAGCAGCTTTGCCACCAGCAGGATAATGGACCCCCACATTTCTCCCCCGCCCTGGGCCCCGCATCTCCTAAGGCCGGCCCTGAAGACAGGCTAGATGAGGGGCACAGCACAAATAGGACAAGGGGCAAGATTGGCAGGATGAGACACAGGGTTAGACACAAGATGAGATAAGGGACAAAACATTGGAACTGCTGGTGGGTACTGGGCTTGGAGGCTTCTGATGGCAGCCAGGCAGCAGGATCAGGGGCTGCCAACAGTGATGGTTCTGTGGTGGCAGAGTCTGGAGGCTTGAGGCCGGCAGCAGTGTGGAGGCCTAAAGTTGGGTTCTGGAGCTTCTGGGTACCCGAGGCTACAGGCACAGGTTGGCTGGCTGGGGCCGACTTCTACAGACCCTGAGTGACTGGCACCTGGGACGCAGGGTAGTTCAGCTGAAGAAGACAGCAGACTTAATAAAGTGCCACAGCTTTGTAAATTTCCAACTGCCAGGAGGTAGGCTTAGGCACCTCTGTGTCCCCCTGGCAGTATGCTACCATTTGGTAAGTCTGCCTTGCAGGAGGGCCCTGCCAGGGGAGGCACTAGGAGAGGACATGCTGGGCAGGGGGTCTGGCAACCCATGGGTTTGGCTGGGAGGTGGGGGGAGGATTCTGAGCCTGGAGACCCAGATGGGCCAGGGGTCTGGCTGTGCTGTGGAGTATGGCTGGCAAGGAGAACAGTTGAGCCATGGTGTTCAGCTGGGCCCGAAGTGAAGAAAGCTGTTTCATGGGGTGGGGGAGTAAAGGTCAGAGCCTGGAGAGCCAAAGAGAATGAGGGTGGGTAGGAACAAGTTAAGGGGAAACCTCTCAGCCACTCTCAAGGAGAGTAAGGCTCATCATTTGAGGTCCTGAGGGAAGGAAGGGAAGAGCATGAAAGGAACATGAGAACCAGGCAGAACACGGGGCTAGAGACCAAGGGAACAAAGACTAAGGGTGGCAAGGAACACGAGGGTCAGGGGAAACATGGAGCTAGAAGGAGCAAGGGACTAGGAGGAACCAGGCCTAAAGGCACAAAGACAAGAGCAGAATGGAAGGAGAAAGTTGCTCCTTCCCGATTCCTGTTTGTACTAGCATGCCCTATATACTGGCTGGTACCTAATCAGGAAGCTGGGAGGCAGAGCCAGAAGAAAGACAGACAGGGTGAAAGGTGGAGTCACAAATGGGAGACACATGAGGTGGGCATAGTCAAGACAAGGGCTGCGAGGAGACACAGGGAGGAGAACCAAGGCAGAAAACAGGGCAGAGTGGTGGTGACAGCAGTTGAGTTGGCCCTCTGGGAAGCCAGAGGCTGGGGGTTCAAGGACAGGGGTCTTACACCACCATGTAGCGGTCATCCAGAGATACAGTTGGCATCATAGATTTTTTTGTACCATCTCTACAGATCATTTGCCCTGTTCCTGAACTGCCTGGGTACATGGGAGTACCCCAGTGCAGCCAGCTGTTCTGAGAGCTGCTTGTACATGTTGATGTTTCAATGGGTGTTTTCTAACGTGACGGCGCTGAAGCACTGCCACGGACTTACCCCCACTGGAGTAGGGCTGAGGCCTGGATCCCACCAGGTCCCTGAACTACCATGACAGGGGCCTTGGCTCCAAGGAGGGTGGGGAGCTGAGCAGATGCTCAGTGACCCACCCCCTCCCTGACAGGCAGCCAATGACAACTGCCATGGTGCCCAGGCCCCTGGCCACTCCAGACCAGGGTGAGTAAAGTGGGATTACAAATGTGAAAGCCTGCTTTACTCCTGGTCAAGCAGTAGGATCCCAACAGTGGTGGCCAGACTGTGACTCAGGAACTGGCTGGCCACCGCCACAGTCATCCCATGCTGACATCTGGTGGGTGCAAACTTACACGACAGTGGCCTGCGGAGTAAGCTGCGCTAAAGCATGCTGAAGCTGGCCACTATCACGTTTGAAAACACCCGTTGTGACTTGCTGAGTTGCTGCTGTACCACAGAATCCCCCAAAAGGCTCTCAAAAGTTTTTTTTCCTTACAGGACGACGATTCCACTTGTGCACACCTTGTTATGTCACTAATCCTCCTGCTACTGGGGAAGGGACAGGAAACAGTGAGGAGTCAGTCACCTGGAGGAAAAACAGAGTTCAGGAGAGGCGCTGTGCACTGCAAGCTGGGATTTGTATATTGTGTTTACCATCCTCACACGGAAAGGGTATAATGCAAGGTACTTCAATTTTGAAGGGGGATTATCTGCTCCTGATTTTTCTTGAGTACATACTTTGCCCCCTACTCTGGAATACCATCACTTGACACATGAATGATACTGATGTACAAGTGAATTACAGACTTATTAAACTATTGTGTGCAGTTCTGGTCGTCCCATCTCAAAAAAGAAATAGAAAAGGTACAGAGAAGGGCAACAAAAATGCTCAAGGGTATGGAACGGCTCCCATATGAAGAGAGGCTTGATAGGTTAGCACTCTTCAGCTTGGAGAAGAGACAGCAGAGGGGATATGATAGAAGTTTATAAAAACATGAGTGGTGTGGTTATTTACTAGGACTGTACCAAATAGTACTTTGGGTACTTGGGTCGAATACCAGAGTTCTGAGTAACTGGCCCAGGTACTCGGCATCTGTTCGGCGCTGTTTCCGACTAGACTCAGCAGCTGGGTGCTCCGCACCCATAACACTTCTTCTTTCTGATCCTTGCCTCCTTGCATCGGGGAACTGGCCACACAATCCTCCCCTCCTAATAGGAGGAGGTATCTCTCTGGTGCCGGCTTTCAAGCACGGACCAGTTGCGGGGCCGGCAGAGTGACCTTCCTCGAGGTACACCCCAGCAGCAATTTCCCTCCACCATCCCACTCTGAGGGTCCCTACTAAGGCAATGGACCTGCTGATGGCCGAAACCGCCAAAGCTCGCTGGGCCGCCGCCGCGCAAGCCGCGGCTAGAACTGAAACCGCTTTGGAGGCAAGGGAAATCGAAACTCAACCACCACCACCCCACTGCACAGGCCGGCTGTTCAAAGCGCACCACAGGAGCGCAGGTCCGCAAGGCTTCAGGAGGAAAGAGATGAGGAGGAGGCATTGGCCTCCTCCTCCCAAGTAAGGGGGGATCTGAATGACTTCCAGCAGGCTCAACTGGAGGCCCTGAGGGCCATGATGGGGGCGCTTACCGGCATTTAATCTAATCAGCGGGGACACAGGAGCCACCGCAAACGTGCCCCTCCCCCTAGGGCCTTCAAGGGAGCCTCTAAAATGGTGGGAAAAGGGAAGCACTCTTGCCCAAAGCATGGCACTTCCATCGCTGACCTCTTGGGCTCTTCCTCGGAGGAGAAAGAAGAAAGGGGCTCCATTATTCCTGAGGAGGGGGAGCTTGTCGAGGAATCAGAATCAGACCCCCCCACCCACCCCCTAAGAGGTCCCATGTCCACAAACATAGGGCCCGCCAACCTGCCCCATCCTCGGAGGAGGATTCAGAAGCTGCCTCTTTGGCCTCTTCCCAGCACTCACAGGGGCAGGAGTCCCATAACTGGGAGGACATTCTGTCTAAGGGCCACAGGGATCTGGGCAGGAGCTGCCACATGACCAGGACCCCAAACTGATTAGAAGGGCAGAAAGGGTCCTAAAAGTTACCCCCAGGACCCCCAAAAAGAGGGAATCATCCTCATCCTCGGAGGAGGATGACTCAATTCAATTCAATTCTTTATTGACGGCACAGGCTTTCGCCATGGCCCAACAACAAACAACAAACATACATAACAAACATATCATCATATGAACAGAATCAATAAAAACCCTAAAATATATAAATTATAAAATAGATCGGACAATAATACAATAAATCCCCACCCAACTATCTAGGCAGGGGGGATGGCTTCCATCCAAGGAAACCAAACTCATCATATATTAGTTTGCCAAACTAATTTCCAATTGTCCTCAAGATCCTTACAATACTGGACAAAAAATTTAGCTACCAGCATATCGGGCCAGCCAATACCCTCAGTTAAGGAAAGTCACCTCCCACTTGCTATAAGATCTTACAATTAAGGCCGATAAATTTAATATTCCTTACCTGTCCAATCTGGACTATATGGAGGTTGTTAAATTACTGTGGCCATTCTGCTCACAATACTCAACTGTTGTTTAATATATGATCTTCTTTTAGCTATCAAAAGGGCAAAGGTCGCCAAGGCGACAAGTTCCTCTTCACGAGTCATATGTAGCAAAGCTAGAAAGCAACCCTGAGAGTCGAAAGTCATCCCCTGAGATAATAGTGGCAATATCCATACTGCCCGCAAGTTATGGTAATAAGGGCATTTTAAGAAAAGATGTTCAACCAACTCCACTTCCCTCCTAGAGCAAGAACATCTCCTTTGCTCCGGAGGGATGCCCTTATACCGGCCCTCGAGCACAGCTGTCTCCATAAGCTGGAATCGAAATAGTACATATGTCCTGCGGAGCTTAGGGTTAGATAACACGTCTAAATATCTTTCCAGCCTATGGGACATCTTAATATCCCCAAGATGTGGTGCCACTTTCCACGACCTAACTATTGCCAGATCCTCCTGGCTTGCCACATCTTGTATCCTGGAGAGCGTCTCAGCTTTAATCCCTCACAAAGTTTTACCACAATAGTACTCGAGTGAATGTCCCATTTCCCTAACCAGACGGGTCAAATAGAGAAGCCAAGGATAATTCCGCAACCCAGAGTGTAGTAATTTTTCCTTTAAGCAAGCTGTTGTGAGTGCTGTCTCCACATAGCTAAGGAGCTAAGGATGACTGACAGGGATTATTTACGCAAGCTGAGAAACAACTCTTCTGGGGCCTCTCTAGACAAGGCCTTTGAGAAAATTATAAAGGCCCAATGGAAGCATCCAACTAAGTCTTTCAAGTTGTCTAAGCCCCAACAGACCCTGTCTACTTTCAACAAGAATAGCAAAACCGTCTTTGTGCTTCCCCAAGTGGACACCGCGGCGGCCGCGCTCACACGCCAGTCGGTTTTCCCCACTGAAGGGGATTTTTTGCCCAAAGACCGTACAGACAAGGGTCTGGAGATAGGACTCAAGAAAAACTATGAAGCTCTCTCAAACGTGCGACACTTGGCCACTACCACCTCTTATGTAGTACGAGCAGTCATGAACTGGTTCAGAATGTGTAAGGACTCCGACTTGTCCACTTCACAGTCCAGAAAACTAGCCACCAATGTTACCCTGGTGCAGGCCTTTCTGATGGACTCATCCATGGACATCCTTACATGGGCAGCCAAAGGGATGGTGGCCAATGTAGCAGCCAGGCGCAGGCTATGGCTCTGCTCCTGGCGAGCAGATCCGCATGCCAAGAATCTCTTGGTAAACAGCAACTTCAAAGGTGGCAAGCTGTTCGGATCGGCTCTCAACAAGGCCCTCACTGAGGCCTCAAACAAAGATAAGAAACACACCCTAAACCAGGTACAATCCTTTAAAAGCTTATTTCACCCCTTTAATAGGCCTCAGCAGAATTACAGACGACCACAGTACTCCTGGAATTCCTCCTACCGTAATAGGAATCAGAGAGGCAGAGGAGTCAAATCCAACAGGGCTTCATCTCAACACCAGTATGCCCACTGAACGGGTTCACCCCAACGTAAACAGGACTCCTGACTGCTCCGACTCTTCTTACCCAGCCTCATACAGAATTGGCGCTCGACTCCTCCAATTCACACCAAGGTGGGCGCAGGCAACCATGGACGCATGGGTCATTCAAACCGTCACAAGAGGCTACTCTCTAGAACTAAAGTACACCTCTCAAGACAAATTCCGAGTATCCCCCCACTCCATCAACCCCACCAAACACAAAGCCATGCTCGCCGAAATCTCCAGGCTCAACATCATGGGGGCCTTAGAAAGAGTTCCATGGCACGAGCAGAAGTCAGGCCTTTACTCCATCTTCTTCCTAGTACAGAAGAAGTCAGGGGATTGGAGGGGGGTTCTCGACCTGAAGCACCTCAACAGGGCCATCCGCAAACAACGCTTCAGGATGGAGACCCTGTCCTCCATATCCCTCGCCATCGCACGAGATGACTGGATGGCTTCCATGAACCTCAGAGATGCCTACTTGCACATGCCCATTCTCCCTGCGCACAGAAGATGGCTACGCTTCTCTTACAATGGACTTCACTGGCAGTATCGAGCTCTCCCCTTCGGCCTGGGATCCGTCCCACGCACATTTACCAAAATACTTGTGCCTCTCATCGCAAGCCTCAGGATGGAGGGGATAGCTGTCTATCCCTACCTAGACGACCTCCTCGTCAAGGCTCCATCCTTCCAGATCGCACAGACTCACCTTGCGCGCACCAGGGCATATCTAGAACACCACGGATTTGTAATAAACGTGGACAAGAGCCACCTTATACCGATGCAATGCCTGGAACACCTCAGAGTGATTATTGACACTCTCCAAGACAAAATATTCATACCCGACCAACGTCAGCACAAGCTGAGACAACTAATCAGGAGAGTACGAACGTCACCTCACGTTCCCCTCCTCACCTTAGCATCCCTCCTAGGGCTGATGGTGTCCTGCACTCAGCACCTTCACTGGGGCCATTTCCATTCACGCCCCCTCCAGGCACTACTCAGACCCTGGCAGTCCGCCATCATCCACGGATTACTGATAACCATCCCACTCAACCTCACTACCCTCCAGTCACTCCCTTGGTGGGAGCTTCCAGACCGCTTTGCTCAAGGAACACCATTGACAGAACCCAAACGACTGATCCTGACCACAGATGCCAGTCTGTCCAGATGGGGGGCACATCTGGCCACTCACACGGCACAGGGGACTTGGTCGATGACAGAACAGCAGCACAGCATCAACTGGCTGGAGCTCAGGGCGATCCGCCTCGCCCTACTCAACTTCTCCCTGCTTCTGAGAGCACAGCATGTCCTAGTCTTTACGGACAACACCTCGGCCCAAGCATACGTGAACAACCAAGGGGGATCGAGGTCCCCTTCCCTTCACAAGGAAGCCGTACATCTGCTGTCATGGGCGGAATCCAATCTCCTATCCATCAGGGCTCGACACATCTGGGGGCGGGAGAACATGGAGGTGGACTGGCTGAGCAGGCAGATAATCGATCCCGGGGAGTGGTCCCTCTGCAATCAGGCATTCAACTTAATAGTGGACAAGTTCGGACAACCAGTAATTGACCTGTTCACCTCTGCTGACAACACCAAAACCCAGAGGTTCTTCACAAGGAGTCCCCACCCCAAGGCAGAGGCTCACAACGCCCTCAGTCACCCCTGGCCACAGGGTCTCCTCTACGCATTCCCGCTGTTTCCACTCCTGGGGCGCACTATCAACAGGGCCAAAAAACTTCAGGCGCGGATCATCATAGTAGTCCCCTTTTGGCCCCGCAGGCCCTGGTTTCCCGACCTGGTCAACCTCTCTTGAGGGAACCATATTCCTCTCCCAGCCACTCCAGACCTTCTGTCTCAGGGCCCACTGCGGTACGAGCAACCCGGCTTCCTGAAGCTGACAGCATGGCTGTGGAATCCGCCGCTCTCCTAAGCCTGGGATATTCCGTGCTGGTGGTACAGACCCTACTAGTGTCCAGACACGGATCCACCAGGCGAATTTACCAATCCACATGGTCACTGTTTGTCAGATGGTGCCAGACGCATCACGTTTTCTCTCGGAATCCCTCAACCTCACAAATCCTACAGTTTCTACAGGAGGGACTCGACAAGGGCCTTCATCCCAATATCCTCACCAAGCAATTGGCAGCCCTCGACAGCACTCTCTCTGCCTCCTCAGGCCAGCGTTTCTCTGCACACCCTCATATCAAGCAGTTCCTCTGAGCGGCACATCGTCTAGCGCCCCAGTGGTGCATAGATTTCCCACCTGGAACCTTAATGTAGTGCTCAAGGCTCTCACGGGGGGTCCCCTTCGAACCTTTACACCAAGGGTGTTTTCAGATGTTATGGGCGGGTGGTTCACCACAGTGAATTCCTGGTGGGGGTGAACAGAACAACCACCCCCCGGGGCAAATAAAAGCCCTGAACAGACATGACGGGACCAGGACCACGGCCGGGAATCGGGCTGCCAGATCACAGCCCAGGGCAGCGCAACAGACGTGACGCTGATTCCCAGCCATGGTCAAAACACCCAGAACCCACCGGGCAGGGGCGGGACACAGACACGGCCGCCTGAGGGCAAATAAAGCTAAAAGGCACAAAAGGGAACACCCACACAAGGGAAAT
>QEPC01002862.1:67448-79189 GCA_003113815.1 Sphenodon punctatus
GTCTGTACATGTTTACTATAGTGAGCCATGCATTTTGCATTTGTCCTTTTATTAATAGAAATCTTCCTTCTGTATTCTTTATGGTGTTCACCAATTTAAAATCATACCTTTTGTTTATACCTATTAGGACACCAGCTTTTTTCTTGCTGGCACATGAGGCTTCCAGTAGACCCATGCTTTCATTTGCAAACCTATATACCTCTTTTTCTAGTAGATGGGTTTCTTGTAAACAAAATATATCTATGTTGTTTTCTTTTATCATCTCTCACTCTCAGAAGCATTCTTCTCTCTCTCTCACACACACACACACACACACACAGCCCTGAGGCAGTTCCTGGATTCATTCTTCACACGAACACTGCCCTAAGGCAGTCTAAAGTAGCCGCAGCTGTAGATGTGAGGGGCTGCCATGGAAACCAAGTGACCACAGCTGCCTGGAGCAAAGCAGTTTACCAGGAGAACCTTTTACACATAAAAGTTCTGGGAGAAGTTTTATGCTGAAGTCCAAAGAGCCAGATGTTTAAAATCTGGATAAGTGATTTAGACACATAGAAAGTTCAGGATGTAACAGCAAACATGCAGGAGAAGTGTGTGTGTAAAAACACCGTTTCTTTAGGGAATTAACTCAGTCTTTGCTCTCCAATACAGTCCATATCAAGTACAATGTCCATCATCTCTGGGCTGCCAGCTCATCTGCCTACACACCCTGCAGTCCCAATAGTCTCTATGTCCCAGGTTGACTCAGTCACCTCCACCCTGCCTGGGCATACACCATTCTCAGTTATCCAGTCTCTTTGATACTACCTTGGTAGCCAGATACCAACACTCTACCTTCCTCAGTTATCCCTATTGCCAGGGAAAAGCCCTCTGGCAACCCAAATCTCAGTGTTCCTTCACAGCACTCACCACAAACTCTCCAGCAGCACCGTGGAGAGCACCGAGTATGAAGTCCCTTCAGCCCAGTCACGAGGCTTCCCAAGCTGCCCAGCTTGGAAGTCAGAACCTTGGACAAGGCTCCTCTACTGTTCAGCCTTCCATACGAGATCCTTTACTGTCTTCAGTGAGGCACTGACTTCTCCTAGCTGCCCAGTCTGGGATTCAACACCTGGAAGAAGGCTCCACTGCATCCCCAGCTCTCAGCAGAGAATATTCCTTGTCCACAGCCTGGTACTACTGCCTATTGTCTGGCTTTGGCTTAACTTTATATCCCAGAGTGGATTTGTCTCTCAGACTTTAAAGGGCCAGTACTTTCCCACTCTCTTTACTTTGTACAGCTGCCTCTCCTTAGGTGCTGCCCTCTCACTGGAACAGAAACAGCAGCTCCACTAGCCCAGGCCACTGGCTGGTGCTAACTGTAACCTTTTAAAGGGACAGCCTCTCTCTTAGGCTATACCCTGTTACAGTGGGCTGCAGAGTTCTACTCAGCAGGTTCCTGGACAGAAGAAGCTACCCAGCATGGAGAGTCCTGAGAGGATCAGAATGGAAGGGAGTTCTTCAATACTCAAGTGGTACAGGGTGGCTTCTGTCCAAGGACTGATACTAGCACTACTGGTGGCGTAAGGCTGGCTGTAAGGGGAGGCTGGGCCTTATATCAGCTGAGAACACGCCCCAACCTAAGGGTGCAGCAGGAGGCAGCCTGGGCTAGAGCTGTGGCAGGAGGAGAGCTAATTTCCCCAGTTAAACAGTTTGACGCTTCTAGAGGGAGGGCAGCTTCATAACCCTGTCACAGAGTTAGTGGAGAATGTGGACAGCAATCCTTTTTAATAGGGAGCACTCCTCCATATAAGGGGATAGGTTGTTTGTGGTTAAACTATCACTTTGCGTGGAACTGGAGCCCTCACTGAGGACTATGATGTTCCTCATGGCAAAGAAATCAGGAAGATCAGTCTAGACTGTCTCAAGCTTTAACACAACAAGTCTCCCAGATCAACCCCAAGTTGAAGTTGTTAGTCATGATCAGGGCCCCAGTACATTTGCCTTAACAAAGATGTCAGCTATAGATTATCTGGAGGCTTACTTGACTATATTTGAAAGAGTGGCTATAGCTGCTAGTTGGCCTAAGACTACCTGGGCTACTAGACTAGCACATTTTCGATTGGGAGAAGTTCAGTCTGCATACAGGGCTATGAAAGAGGAGGGTGCCATCAATTCTGGAAAGGTTAAGAAAGGAATTCCTAGGAGATTTGATTTATAGGAAGAGACCTATTGTGTACGATTTTGAACATTGTGTTTTTCAAAAGGAAGCTCAACCATTGGTTTTGGCTCAGAAGCCAAAGATCTGGTCACCTGTTGCTTGTAGCCAGAAAAATGAACAATAGAACAAGTTGTTGAACAGGTAGTTCTGGACCAATTTGTTTTCATATTACCAGGGTGCACTGACAAAGGCCCTTGACTCTAGAGGCAGCAATTGGACTGAAAACCTTTGTTTTCTACAGCAGAAGGGAGAAAAATCAGAGCAAATATGGGATTCCAGGAATAGTTGGGAACCCGGGAAACCTAGTAGAGAGAGGGGATCTTTAAAAACAAACAAACACCTACGTCAGGTAGACAGAGCCGAGAACCTGCAATGACTATACCCCTGGAAGGTGGTGGGAGACCTACATATGAAGATAGAGCCTCATACCTTCCCCTGCAGGAGCATAGTAATAGAATCTGCTGCTTTTGCTGAAGAGAATTTGGCCATTTACAGAGGTTTACAGAGGTTTTCCTTTTGAAAAACACAATGTTCAAAATCGTACACGATAGGTCTCTTCCTATAAATCAAATCTCCTAGAAATTCCTTTCTTAACCTTTCTATTATGTTAATAGAGTGTGACCTGACCTGGGGCCTCTTTTTATTGGCAGCACGAGCAGCCCCAGCTGACAGACAGCTAGATCACTATACCCTCTGTATTCGAACAGTCAGAAAAATAGTTGTTTACCTGTTGGATTCAGGGTCTAACCAAATGCTGGTCCACCAGCAGGTTGTAAAGCTTCAATGGGTAATGCCCCGGGAACAAGTATTACTACATTGCATCTATGGGGACACTAATAGCTACCCAGTCACCTGGGAACCCTTGAAGGTGGGTTCGTGGAAGTACCAGGTAAGGGTTGGAGTAGTTGCCCAGTTCCCATGGCCAGTGATTTTAGGAAAGGATTGGAGGGCCTTTAATCAGGTTCCCGTAGAGTCTGGTAATTCGTATTCACAAGATGCCACTTTGCACATGCACATTATTATTTATTAATTTCAAAAACTTATTACCCTGTCCCTCCTGCCACAGGCAGCTCGGGGCAGCTTATAAAAATAAAACACAATTTAACACAATTAAAACACATTAAAAGGAGAAAACAGATAAAACACCTGCCCCCTACCCATCACCCCCCTTCCTTGCCAAATGCCTAGCGGAACAGCCAAGTTTGCAACTTTTCCAAAAAGAGGAGAAGTCCACAGCCAGCCAGGCCCCCACCAGAAGGGAGTTCCATATACGCAGCGCAGCCACTGAGAACGCTCTCCCCTGCATGGCCACCTGAGAAACTCGGGGGACCTCAAGCAGGGCATCCCCAGACGACTGCAGGGGCTGATCCAGGACATGAGGAGAGAGGCGGTCTTACGGATAGGCAGGGCTCAGATCATTTAGGACTTTATAGGTTAAAACCAACACCTTGAATTGGGCCTGAAAAACCACTGGCAGCCAGTGCAGAGAGCAGAGCACTGGTGTAATATGCTCCTGGTGGACCAGTCCCACTAGGAGATGGACCGCCACATTCTGCACCAGCTGCAATTTCTGCGCCGTCACCATGGGTAGCCCCATGTAGAACGCGTTACAGTAGTCTAGACGAGAGGTGATGAAAGCATGGATGACTGTGGCTAGGTCAGAGTCTGAAACAAACTGCCAAAGCTGTCACACCAGATGCAACTGGCGGAAAGCACTCTTCGCCACAGCCTCCATCTGAAGATCCAGATGGAGCTGCACATCAAGGAGCACCCATAGATTCCGTACCTGGGAGGTCAATGGAGGATAGACCCCATCAATGATGGGGGCCAACAATTCCATTGCCTTATCCACTAACATCACCTCCGTCTTGTCAGGATTCAGGCGCAGTCGATTAGCCCCCATTCAGCCTGTCAGCTGTGGGGGCTTGGATGAGGTTGAGCCATCTGCAATTGAATCCTGACAAGATGGCGGTGATGTTGGTGGGCGAGGGCTTGG
Organism: Sphenodon punctatus; assembly: GCA_003113815.1. Lineage (NCBI taxonomy): Eukaryota > Metazoa > Chordata > Lepidosauria > Sphenodontia > Sphenodontidae > Sphenodon > Sphenodon punctatus. The sequence goes on from QEPC01002862.1 coordinate 71,639, forward strand.
GGGACCTGGGGGTGGTTGAATCTCCTCTTGTTGGGGGGGCCGGGGTTTGCCCACCCATGGTCTCTCAAGTGCGGAGTCTGGGTGTGCTCCTCGAGTCACAGTTCAGCCTGGAATCTCAGGTTGTAGCTGTGGCAGGGAGTGCATTTCGGCAGTTATATCTTGTCCGGAGGCTTCGGCCATATCTCTGAGACTCAGACCTTGCCACTGTCATCCATGCCTTCATCACCTCGAGGCTGGATTACTGCAACGCGCGCTACATGGGACTTCCCAAGAAGCTGGTCCGGAGGCTGCAGCTGGTGCAGAATGCTGCGGTGCGTCTCTTCACGGGGACGGGCCACAGGGAGCACATGACACCAGTGCTCCGGGCTCTGCACTGGCTGCCTATAGAGCACTGGGCCAGGTTCAAGGTGCTGGTTCTAACCTTTAAAGTCCTTCATGGCCTGGGCCTTACTTATCTGCGGGACCTCCTCACTCCCCATGTGCCCGTGCAACCCTTGAGATCGTCCGTTGGAGCCGTTCCCCAGGCAAGGTGGGTGGCCACCGATGTTAGATCTTTTTTGGTGGCTGCCCCTGTGCTGTGGAATTTGCTGCCGGAGGAGGCTCAGTTGGCTCCCATTCTCCTGCTATTTCGGTGTTTATGTAAGACCTGGCTGTTCTGCCAGGCCTTTGGCGAGGGGTAGGGTGGGTTTCTTTCCCTGTATTGGTGATTTTTTAAATTGTTTTAAATTGTTTTATTGTTTTATCATTTATATTATTGTTTGCTGCCCCAGGCTGCCCTGTGGGCAGGAGGGGCAGGATAACATAACATTTTAAAAATAAGAAATCCCTCACAGCCACCAGGCTGTGCCGGGCCTGCCGGGCCTGGGTCTGTTGAAAAAGAGAGGTACAGTTGGGTGTCATCAGCATATTGATGACACCGTACACTGAACCCCCTAATCACCTCACTGAGCGGCTGCATATACACGTTGAATAGGAGAGGGGACAGAACAGAATCCTGCAGGACTCCACACAAGAGGTCTTGGTATGATGAAAAACAGTCCCTGAGAACCAACCACTGGGTTCTTCTGGTCAGGAACGAGTGGAACCATTCAAGAACAGTCCCGCCCACTCCTGCAGTGTCCCGCAGGTGCGTCACCAACATCTCATGACCAAGGTATCAAGTGCAACAGACAGATCTAAAAGGATCAGCAGAGTCGAATGACCCCAATCCATATCTCGGTGCAGGTCATCTACCAAAGCCACAAGCACAGTCTCGGTACCATAACCCAGAGAAAAAACGGACTGAGAGAGATCAAGAAAACTGATCCAATCAAGATGCCCTTACAGCTGCCGAGCCACTACACATTCAATAACCTTCCCTACAAAGGGAAGGTTAGAGAAAGGCCGATAGCTGGCAGGGGAGCCAGCGTCAAGCAACGGTTTCTTGAGCAGAGGCCACAGACACCACCACCTCCTGAGACAGCCCAGCACTCTGCCCTCCCGCAGGGAGCTGTTGACCACCCCAGTCAGCAACGGCCCCATTGTTTCCCCGCAGATCTTAACCAGCCAGGACGGGCAAGGGTCTAATTCACAAGAAGTGGTCCTAACCGCCCCAAGAACATCCACCGCATCGATGGGTGTCACTGATTGAAACTGATCCCAAAAAACCAGACATGACAGGGCTTCCATAACCTCTGGTTCCCCTAGTGTAATAAATGCAGCATCAAAATCGTGGTGAACACGAGCGATTATTTGGACAAACATGTCACAGCGGGCAGTAGATGACTCCACTCCAAGATTGAGGGAGGCCAGACTGAGGGAGGCCAGACTGACCAGCCCCCGCACTACCTGGAATGGCTCTGCTGGACAGGATTTTGCAAACTCCCTCTTTGCTGCCTGCATAACCATGGCATAGGCTCATAAACTGGCTCTATGCCTCAATCTATCAGCTTCAGCACACAAACGACACCACCATCACTTCAACCACCGTCCATCTCACTTCAGCAACCGCAGCTCCTCAGAAAACCAAGGAGGTCTGTGGAGCTGCCACCTGGGCAGCAGACACCTAGGAGCCATCTGATCAATGACCTCTGTCAGCAAAGTGTTCCGCAGCACAACGAGGTCATAGATGAGACAGTCATCAAGGTCAGACCAGAACCCCCTACCCTTATTGGGTTGAACCACCCTCTCTCACTGGGGGGATGTGTCCAACCCTCCCCAACCCAATCCCCCCTCACCCCCCACATATTCAGGGGAGTCATATTCCCCTCAGTCCTCCCCCAATCCCATCAACATATACCCTAAGTATCTGTCCTATCCCATAGCCAGCCTCCCCCAACCCTCACTCAAGGGCCACATCCAAGGGCCCTATGGTGCTCAGCCCTGAGGTTCCTCCTGGGGTAAATGGGTAGGTGTGTAGTCCTTGTTCAGTTTGCATCCTCTGGCAGGAATCAGGTCCTGGGGGAGTCCTCAATACAGGCAGAAGTCCTGGCTTCAATCCAGCCCGCCCAGCAGCTCTCTCCCAAGGACACTCCCCAACAGGTGTCTACTGGAGGGCCTCCACAACCTACAGATGGCCCCGACAAATGGCTGACCCCAGCCCCAGGAGAAATACCCACAGAGGGAGGAGGGGACAGGGTTGAGTGGCAGGCAACTCCTCCTCCGGATACAGCCCTCCAGGCTTCCCCCTCTGCCCCCCCCCCCCAAGCTGGCGCACACGCACAGCCCTCAAGGGCCCCAGCCCCAAGACAAATACCTGCAGAGGGAGGATGAATACAGTAAGTGATACACGGTAAATGGTAAATTGCAGTAAATGGTAGAGGTAAACGGTATTTCAAGAAAGTTCTCAACCAAGAAATGTAGAGAATCAGAATTTTTCTCAATTATCATTTTGCATTTAAAACAAATTATGAACTGTGATTCTTGCTGATAGCCAAGAAAAACTTGAGATAGAGTTTCAGCCCTAGTTTATATATGTTCTATGTTTTATATATATATATTATATTTTTGTAAGCCACACTGAGCCATTGTGGGAAGGATAATAATAAATTAATTAATTAAATGAAGACCATGAAGGGTTAACTCCTAATACAGGAGATAAGTTTACAAACAGAAGGAAAGAAGGCTTTAGCAGAGACAAGCACTCCAACATTGCTTAAAACCTGGGAAGAAGGTAGGGCTGAACCAAGTAGTTAAAAAAACTACTCACAAGCATTCACCGGAGTTCTGAGGACCCTTGGTGAATACTCTGGAGTAGTTTCCAAGGGTGGGGGCCATAGGTAGCCTGAGGGGGGAGGGATTGGGCCAGTGAAGAGGGGGTGGGGGCCTAGCAGGGGCTAAGGGGGTAGAGTACTCACCCTCCGTAGGGGCTCCAGCAATGGGTGGCTTCCTCTGGACCAGGTAAAGGGGGGGGGAAATGGGTAGCTGAGCATGCTCAGAAGGGCCAAATGGCTCCTTCTGAGCATGCTCAGATCTTTCCAAAATGGTGCCCACAGCATGTGGATGCTGTCAGCACCATCTTGGAAAGGTCGGCGCATGCTCAGAAGGGACCGTTTGGCCCTTGTGAGCATGCCCAGCTTTTTTTTCCCCTTCAGACATACCTGGTCTGGAGGAAGTCAAGCATTGCCCCTCTGGAGCCCCTCTGGAGGATGAATACTCTATTCCTCAGCCCTCCACTAGGCCCCCATGTCTTTAGCACCCCACTCCTGAGCCCCATCTAGGCTCCCTCCAGGGACAGATTGGGAAATCAAAGTGGCCCAGGAAAATATAGCATCAGTGGCCCTGTGCTGACTTGCTGCCGGTGTGCTGGAAATGGGCCAAGGGGGCATGGCTTGGGGACGTGGCTTGGGGGCGGGCAGAGTGCACCAGATTTGGGGCCTATCAGAGCTGAGTCCCCAGACTCAGAACCTCAGCAGCCTGGCAGGGGTGAGTGGGAGGTTATGGGGGGCTGGCAGGAAGGAGACTGCCACTGGCCCTCATTTCAGTGCTCTGGCTCCCCAAATCACTCCATTTCAGTGCTCAGTGGCCCCCAACCAAAAATCACTCTGTCCCTTGCTATGCATCCTACAGTAAGGCTTCTTCATTCCTACACCAGCTGCACTAGTATTCCACAGGCCGTGTGTTTAGCTTAGCAAAGAGAAGGCTAAGGGGAGAATTGATACCAGACTTCCAATATCTACATTATTGTATATTAAGGCGTCATTCTTTGCACCTGTAGTAATGCTGCACTGGAACACAATTAAGGAACAGCCTTGAAGGAATGCACCCTTTCTGCTAATGCACAGCTGCCTTCTCACACAACATTCCTACCACTCAGGATTTAAATCCCCCATTCCATTATTCCTACACCAGCTGTTACCCTCTATTAAACATATTAAATTCATTACATAAACATTTAAATCCAACTCGCTGCTCGCCGCCAGTGCCACTCTGCTCTCCGCTGCTCCACTGCTGCCTCTGCTCGCTGCCTGCTCCCACCCCCTCTCACACCCATGAGTCTTCACCCTTCCAGAAGTTGCTTTGTACTACTTCTGGGAGGGAGCGAGAAAGGGCCAGAGGTAGGTTTTTTTAATTAAAAAAAATTAAAAACCAGACCACGCGGCGGGACCGGCCCTCCCAACCGGCCTGGCCCACCGGGAATCCTCCCGGTGGGCTCAATGGCCAATCTGCCCCAGGCTCCCTCCCCTCCCTTTCCTGACCCTTGCTGGCCTATTCTCTCTCTGGCTAGCAGGGGCCAGGGAAGGGGAAGCAGGGGCCTAGCGCTGGTCTCCAGCCCCCTTCCCTGTACTCTGCTGAGGATTTTCTGAATTCTGAAGTTTCAGGGGTCATTCCTCAAAACTTCAGAACTCACAAAACAGAGTCGAGTACCATGAAATTTGGGGTTTTCCAGGGAAAACTAGGGACCAAGTTTAGTCCTAGAAGAAGGAACAAATACAGAGCTATAAGAAGAAGACAGTAAACAGGTACAGCTAGGGAGTGAATTAGATAAGTGACAGCGACATGAACTGCAGCAATTGGTACAGCTGTTTCTGGATGGTTTGTCCAGCTTGCCTGGCTGCGCCCAGCAGGTGGCCCACCACATCACCCTTAGTCCAGGAGCAAACCGAATTGTCTGAATTTGAAGCTTACCCAAATGCTTCGAGTGGAGGAATTGCTGGAGGGGCTCAGGGCTGTAGTTGAGCAGTTTGGCACTCCTAAAGAAGCCACTCCTATTTGACGATATTAGACCACAGCCAAATAATAGGCAGTCAACTAACAACATTTGACTGGTCAATTGGCCACCTTCCCAACTCTACTCTTTGTTTTAAATCTGTTGCCAGTTAGTTTAATAGAATGCTCCCTAGTTCTAGTATTTTTAGAGAGGGTAAATAATAGCTCGCTACTTGTTCTATACCACTCATGATTGTGTAAACGTGTATCCTATCCACCTCCCACTCCATCTTAGTCATGTCTTCTCCAAGCTAAAGAGCCCTAACCTATTAAGCTTTTCCTTGTACCAAGAAGCAAAGACTGATGAAAATAATTAATTTATCTTTTCTGCAATGGCCTTATCTTCTTTGAGTGCTCCTCTTTCCCATTTGTGGTCTAATTCCTCTTAATTGTTTGCTAAACAGAAATGTAAATCTCATTGCTTAATAAAATTCCCATATCCAGAAGCATCATTTCTGTTTAAGGTAGCAAAGGTAATAACATTATGAAACTTAAGGCTAAGGTTATTAATTTTTTTTGGCCTTATTTCATTAAAGTTAAAGTTAAACAGACCATATTTAGACAGGACCATTATCAAACTGCTAAATGTTTTTATTTTCCCCATTTCTTGGGAAAAGCTTGGGGAAATCCTGTGAAAAACCCTGGGGGAAAACAGTATTTACCAGTGCCCTGCCCCCAAACTAGTTTTTTCCCAGAAAACTGCCAACCGTGAGTGGAAGTCATCAGATAGATGGCACTGTTGCACACTTGTACTGGTTTTCAGAGTGCAATCAAGTGTTTACTCTCAGAAGAAATGCTGGGCTGTTTTGTGATGTGGTTGGTTTGCAGGAACAGTGTGGCAAACAGCAACAGTTTGCTCATTTGACTATTGTCTAGCTAACTAGGAAGAGGCAAGTTGCTTCCTGGGAAAAGGGTACTGGTGCTTGGCCTTCAATTTCTAGAATATTCTCTGTGTGGGTAGTTTGTGATCCCTCTGTGGCTTATACTGCAGGCAAGCATCATCATTATCTCCTCCAGGCAGGTATCCTGGTGCATGTCAGCCCCCGGGAGGGTGTGGAACCAGTTAGGTTGGTTCGGCCCCAAAGGCTTATGAACCAGAAAGTTTCCAGATAGCTCAGGGGAGGTTTCCTCTGACCTCGATGGCTGCTCACTTGATGGCCTTGTGTCTACGTGGAATTCCATGCTGACGGAGGCCATCGACCGTGTGGCCCCCAGGCAGCCACTCCTGAAGCGCCAACAACGCAGCTCCCTGTGGTACACTGAGGAGCTGTGGCAGATGAAGCATGAAGGGCGGCAGTTAGAGCGGTGGTGGCATCACTCGTGTGCTGAAGTTGATCGATTGCGGCATGGAGTCTAGTTACGTACCTATGCCGTTGTGGTGCAGACAGAAAAGAAGGTTTTCTTTGCTGCCCTCATTGTGTCCGCTAAGTCCCACCCGGCTGAGCTGTTCTGGGTGGTGAGGGGGTGTAGCAGGGGGGTCCCCCCCAGGGCCACACAGGGTGCTGGGGTCACACTCTAGCAAATTAGCTCACCCCCACACTGTTTCAGCCTTGAGCCTCGGCTGAATCCCCCCCTTCCAAGAAGGGGGTACCCTCTGAGGACACACCACACAGTCCAGAGGGTATTAATTCACAGTCCTTTATTGGACACAACCCGTGTCCTCTGTACCTGGGGCTGCCAGCTCAGTCGCCTCCACCCTGCAGGCCCAGGTCCATCTCTGCAGACTCAGGAGCAACACAACCCAACCTCCCCAAAGTCCATTCAGCCAGGCCTTAAACCCCCAGGCTCTGGCCAAGCCTTCCCCAGGCATGAGGGTCCCTCCTGGGCACAGCCTCTCCCACTTGCCTGGGTATCGCTGGTTCTCCAGTCTTCAGCACCTTGGAGAGCGTAGGGCTCTCTCAGGGAGATGTTGCTCCTTCGGTTCTCTGGCAGAGACTCTCTCCTCTCTGCCCTGGTTCTCCAGTCTTCAGCACCTTGGAGAGCGTAGAGCATGAAGGCTCTCTCTCAGGGAGATGTTGCTACTTCGGCTCCTGGGCAGAGACTCTCTCTTCTCTGCCTTGTCTCTTCTTATACACAGGCAGAGTGGGCATGGCCAGGCTTCCTCTACTCAGCCTTAAAGGGCCACTAACCTTCCCACTCTGTCCCAGGGGTTACTCAGCCTGTGCTCCCCACAGACTGGTTCCCAGCTCTGGGACTGGCTCTGCCACACCCCTGTGTGTGCTCAGCCCTCTGACTGGCCCACACAGCCCCCTTCTTAAAGGGGCAGCAGCCCCACAGGACTGCTCCCTGCTACACCCCTCCCCCTTCAGGGAGACAGGCTTCTCCCCGAGAAGACTGGCTTCTAACTCTAGCAGGGTGCAGCTT
>QEPC01002862.1:83085-95553 GCA_003113815.1 Sphenodon punctatus
AACGGCCAAATTGAACAGCGGAACCGAACGGCCGAACCCGAACCCGGCGAACTAACCGAACTGCCGAACCGAACGGACGAACCGAACGCAGCCGAACCAAACGGACAAACCGAACGGACGAACCCGATCCACGATCTGTTCACCCATCCCTAATAGTTATGCAAATCAAGTTAATTATGCATATATTAATGCTTGTGGTGAATTTGCAGAATTGGGCTTCATTGGTGCAGTGAACTCGGGTCCCTGCCTATCACCCATAGTCACCATATTCAGTTGACCCCAGCTGGCTCAATCGCCTACACCCTGCTGGGTTTCACAGTCCCAGCCGGCTCAATTGCCTACACCCTGCTGGGTTTCCCTAAACTCACATTCCCAGCTGGCTCAATCACCTACACCCTGCTGGGTTCTTTTGCCACTAAGGCAGAGGTTCATGCCTGGTGGCCAGCTCAATCACTTACACCCTGCCCCCCCTTAGGCACATGAAGGTACCGGCTCAATCACCCCCCCCGTACCCATTCCCTCTTAGGCCCACTAGGGGCCCCTCAGGCCTCTTGTTCCACTTTTCTTGGAGTTGGGATAGCGACCCACCCTTCCATTCCGACTATCCCACCCTGGGACCATTTGCAGCAGGATTACTCCTGCAGGTTGCAGCTACCTTCCTGCAGCATCTTTTACCTTCTTTTCCCAGGGCTTAACTCCGAGGTGGGTGCATCCTCCCCAACATCGTCTCCTGATTCACAGCTCCCCCCTAGCACAACCTTTAGCTCCTCCACCTCCTTATGGAGAGCTAGGTTCTCCTCGACTAGGGTGAGTCTATGAACCAGCATTCTTTCTGTGGTTGCCCCTGAGACTTGCGTCATTATGCCAGTCTCTTGGCTCTCTGGCCTCAGGGCTTCTCTTCCTACTTTCCCAGCCTCTAGCTCTTTCAACAGGACAGCATTGTCAGTCAGCACCCGCTTGACTGCCCTTTCAAGGATGTCTATGTCTTTTAAGCACTCCCCATCTACCTGGGTGCCCATAGACTTCCTTTCCCATTCCTTCCCTTTAGGACTACTATTCCTTCTAGTCCTCTGACTCTCCTTATAAGGCTTTCCTTTGGGACATTTCCTCTTGACATGTCCCTGGGCTTGGCAAGCCAACACCTCCTCGGAGGTCTCTGATCCCAGTTCTTTTCCTGATCCAGGGTAGGGGTGGACACTGCTCCCAGACTGACCCTGTCTTATAGTTTAGGCCTTGTAACCCTTTGTCCTCTCTAGGGACACAGCCTCCGCACATGTCCCATCATCCCACAAGTCCAGTGACACTTTGCCTTCCCCTGGCTCTGACATCCCAAAGTCCAGGTACTCAGGAGGCCTTGCCATCTCTCCTGGCAGGCCCTCCAATAATGTCCCAGCTGGCCACAGTTATGACACTGCCTCACAGTACCTCCCCCCTTGGGTCCCCAGTACTTGTGTGTCATAATCCTTCTTCCTGGCCATTGGTCACATCTGCTTCCATCACCCGGGCTCATCTTCCACCAGGGAGCTCACACAGGTGCAGCTCCAACAGGTAACACATTGGGTGCACTTCCACTATGCACCAGCGGGTGGTACTATACCTGCATTCTCCACCACATGTTGTAGCAGGGGGGTCCCCCCTGGGCCACACGGGGCACTGGAGTCGCACTCTAGGGAATTAGCTCACCCCCTGCTACGCTGTTTCAGCCTTGAGCCTCAGCTGAATCCCCCTCTTCCAAGAAGGGGGTACCCTCTCAGGACACACTGCACAGTCCAGAGGGTATTAATTCACAGTCCTTATTGGACACAACCCATGTCCTCTGTACCTGGAGCTGCCGGCTCAGTCACCTCCACCCTGCAGGCCCAGGTCCATCTCTGCAGACTCAGGGGAGCAACACAACCTCAACCTCCCAAAGTGTATTTAAGCCAGGCCTGGGGGTTTAAGCCAGGCCTTAAACCCCCAGGCTCTGGTCAAGCCTTCCCCAGGCACGAGGGTCCCTCCTGGGCACAGCCTCTCCCACTTGCCTGGGTATCACTGGTTCTCCAGCCTTCAGCACCTTGGAGAGCATAGGGCTCTCTCAGGGAGATGTTGCTCCTTTGGTTCTCTGGCAGAGACTCTCTCCTCTCTGCCCTGGTTCTCCAGTCTTCAGCACCTTGGAGAGCGTAGAGCATGAAGGCTCTCTCAGGGAGATGTTGCTACTTCGGCTTCTGGGCAGAGACTCTCTCCTCTCTGCCTTGTCTCTTCTTATACACAGGCAGAGTGGGCATGGCCAGACTTCCTCTACTCAGCCTTAAAGGGCCACTAACCTGCTCACTCTGTCCCAGGGTTTCTCAGCCTGTGCTCCCCACAGACTGAACCCCAGCTCTGGGGCTGGCTCTGCCACACCCCTGTGTGCACTCAGCCCTCTGGCTGACCCATACAGTCCCATGGGACTGCTCCCTGCTACAGGGGGCTAGTCATTCCTGCCTCCCTGCACCTGGACTTAGAATCATCAAATGCTCGCTGTGATTATTTTGCAGACTTTTTTGCGGATAAAATCACTCAAATTCACCGCTGTTTTTATTCAACCTTTTTAGCAGAGGATGGGTCAAAGGCAGTAGAAGCCCCATCTTGTCCTGTTTTGTGGGATGAGTTTCAGGCTGTGTTGCCCTCGGATATGGGGGATGCTCTTGGGACTGTGCAAGCCACCTAGTGTGAATTAGATCCATGCTCATCCTGGCTAGTTAAGGCTAGCTGGGAGACATTGGGGCCATTGCTGGCGGGAATAGTCAGCACCTCCCTTGGGGAGGGCAGGGTGCTGGACTGCCTGAAGGAGGTGGTAGTGGAGCCCCTGCTCAAGAAGCCATCTTTGGACGTTGATGCCCTGGCCAACTATCGGCCAGTCTCTAACTTTCCCTTTTTAGGGAAGGTTATTGAATGGGTGGTGGCTCAACAGCTTCAGGGACATTTGGAATGGGTCAATTTTCTTGATCCCTCACAGTCAAGCTTTCATCTGGGTTAGAGACAAGTGGAGACTGCACTTGTGGCCGTGGTCGATGACCTCTCCCATGAGTTGGACCAAGGTTTCTCGGCCCTGTTAGATTTCTTGGCTGCATTTGATACCGTTGATCATGAGTTGTTGATGACGCAGCTGCAGGACTGGGCAGGGATTAGCGGGACTGTTCTTGAATGGTTCTGCCTGACTCTTTCTGGCTGGGAGAACCCAGCGTGTGGTCCTGGGGGAGTTTTCATCTTCCTCCTGGGGCCTCACATGTGGGGTTCTGCAGGATTCCATCTTATCCCCTCTCTTGTTCAGTGTGTACATGCAGCCTTTGGGGGAGGTTGTCAGGGAGTTTGGGGTGAGGTGTCATCAATATGCTGATGACACCCAGCTATATTTCTCATTTTCCTCCCACTCAGGTCCAGCAGTCTCGGTGCTTACCCAGTGTCTGCCAGCTGTGGGAGACTGGAGGTGGGTGAGCTGTCTGAAACTAAATCCTGACAAGACTGAGGTGATGGTTGTGGGGAAGGCCGGGGGTGTAGTGGTCCCCATCATTGATGGGGTCCATCCTCCCCTGGTTTCGCAGATCTGGAGTCTGGGGGTGCTCCTGGACCTGCAGATTTGCCTGGATGTCCAGGTGGAGACTGTGGTGAAGGGGGCATTTCGCCAGTTACATCTGGTGCGTCGGCTTAGGCAATGTGTCTCGGACTCGAATCTGGCCACAATCATCCATGCTTTTATTACCTCGAGACTGGATTATTGCAATGCACTCTACATGGGGCTACCCTTGGTGCTGGTTCAGAAGCTGCAGCTGGTGCAGAATGCGGTGGCCTGTCTCTTGATTGGGACGCGCCGATGCGAGCACATTACACCAGTGCTTTGTTCTCTGCCCTGACTGCTGATAGCTTTCCGGGCCCAATTCAAGGTGTTGGTGTTAACTTTTAAAGCCCTAAATGGCTTGGGCCCCACCTACCTGCAGGACCGCCTCACTCTCTGGGTCCTGGATCAGCCCCTGTGGTCGGCCGGGGGTGTCCTCCTCGGGATCCCCCGGGTTTCCCGGGTGTCCACCATGAGGAGGGTGTTCTCTGTGGCTTCACCACGGCTGTGGAACTCCCTCCTGTTGGAGGTCCACTTGATTACTGACCTCCCCTCTTTCCACAGACACTGCAAGACCTGGCTGTTCCGCCAGGCCTTTCCCGAGGGAGATGTGGTGGGTGGGTTAGGTTAGGGTGGTGGGTTTTAATTACTGTTTTAATTGTTGTTTATTTATATTTTAATATGTTTTAAAATGCTGTGAGCCATCCTGAGATGCCTGAGGCAGGAGGGGGCGGCATATAAGTTTTAGAAATAAATAAGTTTCAGTAAGAACGTAGTTTGGACTCTGACATGCCTGGATACCACTACATTCAGCTGAGGGTGGCCCTGGTAGCAGGATGGTAACAACAGTTCAAAGTGTGGAGGAAATAAATGATCCCCCAAGAACCTGCTAAGCTCCACCCCTTATCCCCTCAAATGAGGACAGCTCCACAAACTCATTCAGCTGCTGGAAGATACAGATCTCTGTTGGGAACCAGAGTGGCTCAGGTGGTGCCCCTGCCTCAGCTCCAGCCTCTCACTATCCCTGGAGGCAGCACATGTGCATTACATCATCTCTTCCCTGCCTCTCCCCAGAGATGACTGTGGTAGGTACCAAGCTGGCTTTATTGTAACTGTGGCTGGTTCCATGGACCCCAGCTCAGGAGCTCTGGGGGAGACTATTTGAGATGCTGTGTCCTAAAGGGCAGGGTGATGGTCAGTGACTCAGGCCACTTTTCAATGATACTTTCCACAGACAATTTGCCGTTGGGAAAGAATCTGGAAGGCAACGTATGTGCAGGGTTTGTAATGTGGGAGCACCCCTCTGCACATTTTTGCCAGTGTTCCACGGAGGATTGCAGAGCTGGATTTCCCTACTCTGCAAACCTCCACAGGATCGGCAGCAAAACCACATTATAAATCCTGCACATGCTTTGCCTTGCGGATTCTTTCCTGGAGGCAATTTGTGCATGGAAGGTATCGTGGAAAAGCACCTCAGGGAGACCTAGCTTTGCTTGGCGTTCCCCTACTATGTGACCTCAGGTGTGTTGCTCCGCCTGGCAGTGCCTCTGCCTCCCCCATCCATTTTGCATCTCAGCTATACAGTCTGTCAGCCAGAGGTTGCCAGATCCTGGGCCGTGACCCCAGTGGAATTGCACCGTCTGTGGATGGGGCTGCAGGCCCAATTGCTATGGGATATATCCTGTATGGCTTTGCTGTCTGGAGTCACAGGACCTCAAAATGGAGTCCCACAGGCAAAACGCCTACTGTGAGCTCCTTGGGGCAGAGACTGTCTCTGACTGGGTTGCGTGTCTTGCATACCCTCCAATATTTGACAGAAAAATTGTGTATCCTGTTGTTGCCTGTAATTTGCATACATTTGCATATGCTTATGAAAACTTGCAACAGCCCACTGACTAACTTCAGGACAGGGCTGGGAAAAAAGGATATCTGTGTCAGAGGCTCTGTGTAAACTTATGTTTGTATGTGCCGGACTGATGGCTCAAGTTAAAATTTAGTCTAATAAAAAGCCAAAACTCTCAAAATGCATGCATTGACTTTGGTTCTAAAGTTTTAGTTTTAAGATACCAAGGCCACTTTCAGACCTCCTTCCCACCACACACACACACCCCCGCAACGCATATTCTGGCTGTGGGAGAGGATGCACAGCCAGGATAGCGCGGGGTGCCACCAGTTTGAAAGCCCCCCTGTCACGGGATTGGGGAGTCTGCACCCCCAATTTATCAGGTTTGAGTGACTCAGTTTCCCTTGCGCACAGTTCTCTTGAATCAGTTTCTCTCACTGGCTAATTCAAGTGTGTCACAATGAAACTTCTTGTCACCCAAGGGCCTGATCCTTCCCGTTTACAGACTCTTTACTCTCCGGGTTCGCAAGAGCTTGAGGGTTCTTGTAGCTCACTTGTGTTCCAATATTAGACACTAGACCACTTCTTTATAAAGTAAGAAGTATATTTATTGATTACATAAACAAGATAGTTAAACAGAGTTGTAATTAGAAATCAAAGGTAAATATAACGCATTCCTAACTTATACTGTTGAGTTCCTAAACTATTCATCTTACCCTAGAACAAGGTCCAGAAGTTCTGGTTTTCTCAGCCATGCAGGTGAATGGCTGGGCTCTTGGCTTTGAGAGCGGAATCTGTCTCTCACTTCATCTTCCCCCAGTCTGCTGTGCTGGTTTTTCGTATGTAGATATTCAAGATGGCTTTTGCAAGAAGTCTCCAAGCAGTCTCCTTTCCCCCTCTGGGATCTCTGTCCTTATATAGCATTTACCTTTCTTTGTCTGGGTTTTCCCGTGTTTGAGGAATGTGTCCCAGAGCACGTACGCAACCCAGGTAAACATGGAAGTTCATTAACATCTCCATAGGCTCGTCTAGCAAGCCAGCTTTCAATACACGTTGTTGTCTGTTTGCACTTCCTACAGGCTGATGACGTAGGAAAGCCCCCAATTTGAGTTCTACAATTCTCAGAGTCAACATTCCAACATGTGGAACTTTTAATATTACATAGTGCACATTTATAGTAACATTCCATCCATGTGAAACCCTTGGCCCCACACATTTACCAAACATGTAGTCCCGTGTTACACGTGTGTGACCCCATGTTTCTCCATGACACCCCCTATGTGGCTTTCAGTCTTGGCTAAGACTGAACTCCTTATCTTTCCTCCCCCTCTTCTCTGTCCATCCTCATTGATGGAGTCACCATCCGTCCTGTTCCCCAAGCCCGTAGCCTGGGCTTCATCTTCGCTATTCAGCTTTCCTTTAAACCTTACATCGACTCCGTCGCCAAGTCCTTTCACTTTGCCCTCTATAACGTTGCTCGGATTCACCCCTTTCTCTCCGTCTCCTCAGCCAAAACCCTTGTTCACGCCATGGTCATCTCCCCCCTTGACTACTGCAACCTCCTCCTTACTGGCCTCCCCCGCTCTCATCTGCCCCACCTTATTTCAATCCAAAACTCTGCTGCTAGGGTCATCCACTCATCCCGTTGCTTCGACCATGTGCAGCCTCTCCTCTCCTCGCTTCACTGGCTCCCCCTTCACAAACGCATCCTTCACAAACTCCTGGTATTTACCTACAAAACCCTCCACAACCTGCCCCCCCTACCTCTCAGCCCTCATCTCCTTACACACTCCTGCATGCACTCTCCGTTCCTCCTCTGTCACCTCCCTCACTCTCCCTCATCTCCCCTGCTCCCCTAACCGCCATCGTCCCTTCTCCCTTGCTGCCCCCATGCCTGGAACTCCCTCCCTGCCCACATCCGCCTCGCCCCCTCCCTCCGTTCCTTCAAATCCCTCCTCAACACCCACCTCTTCCTCGCCGCCTTCCTCGCCGCCCACTAGTACTCCCCTCTCAACATTCACTGTCCGCCTAACTGCAACCAAGCCAAGCACGTGCACCTGAGACTCCGCATCCACTTGAATGTTTTTATCCCTTGTCTTTCCATATGTCCCCTATCCCTGTCTCCCCCCTCCTAGTCTATTAGATTGTAAGCTGTAGGCAGGGACCGTGTCTATTTCATTGCTATGTAAAGCACCAGGTACACAGCTGACGCTATACAAATGCTTGTAATAATAATAATAATAATAATAATAATAATAATAATAAATAAATAAAACACCCGCAGTGATACAGAGCAGGATTTCCTGCTCTGAATAGAGCAGGGTGGGGAATGGGTGGGCAGCCCCTGCCAGAAGTACAGTGGTGCTAGCACTGGGATGTGCAGCTCAGGTGCCCTTAGGGGTGAGACTTTGACCTCGGCCTTAGGTTAGGTGAGGGTTAGGGAGGATGCAGAGGACTGGAGCATGGATATTTCATTCCTCATCCGTGGGGAGGTCACTGTCCAGTCTAACAACATTCCTGTATTTGCAGGCAGCTTCTCTGCTATGGACCTGGCATCCTCCTCAACTCTGGCTGCAAATCCAGACCAGGCCAGGGATTCTGCACATTACTCAATACAGGTGCAAAAGGAAGAGCCAGCCAGTCAGTCACCCCACAGATACAGCTTCCCTTGCTCACTGACTCGAGCCCTCTCCCACTCATGGCTTTCTCATTTACCAGCTGCCTTTCGCAATGCCTCCTTTGCTGCATCACTTTCTAGTTCCTGACTTGTATTTCCCTGTCCCTCTGTCGGTCTGTCTCTACGCTCCTGTAATGCTGCCTGTAGAGTATCTCTGCAAATAACTCCTTGCTCTGACTGTAGCCCTTTCCTGGAGCAGGCAGTGAGGAAATGAATATTTGATGTGAATATATAAGCTGTCGAATCTGGATGCTTTGAATCAAATCCAGTGGTGTGAGTATTCGTCCTGCCTTGCTCAGATAGCTACTTCCAGCAGTTTGGTTCATTTCATTTATCCAGTTACTTTGATTCATCTATTATGCATGTGCAATAGCACTGAACCAAATCACTGGATCTGTAAATATCAACTTTTGATGTGGATACTACATGGATATTTGGATTGACTACACAAATAGGCAAATAATATTGGCAAATACAGACTGTGCTGTTCTTTCCCCCTCTGTCCTGGGGCCACTCCACAGGCAGCTCCCCCTACTCATGGGCTCCCCTGGGCAGAGTTACATCCCAGCCAGCACACCTGTCCAGCAGGTGGACCACATTCTGCAGTCTTTGCTGTGCTTGGCTGGATGATTACTTGCAAAAATAGCCTGGTATCTAAGGAAGGAACTTGGAGAAGCTACTGGTCAGGCTACAGGTGACCTGACATCACAAGGAGATGCTGCAGCTGGAAGGATGCTCATTGGCAGTTGCCATGGTAACATGCAAGTGGTGCTCTTCTCCTTTTGTTCTGAATGGAGGATCAGATTTGTGTCTGCTGTATTCAGACAGGTCTCAGACAGGGAAAAAGAAGCAGATGCTGCTGCCCCATGGACACAAGAGGGTTAATGGTCTTGCAGCAGTGGTGTGTGTGCTCCCTAACTCTCTCTCACTGCATCCCTCTCACCTTCATATGCACACATGCATGCAGAATCCCCATCCTACTCTAGGGTTGCCAACTATGTATATTTTTTCAGACCACTTATGAAAAAAACATGTTACAGGGCCTGCATTGGAGACAGGGGAAAGGAGTAATTCCCTGAGTCTCTGAACAGCTGCGCTTGTACATACATCCTGCCCGGTCACTTTCCATGCGCCCTGGCCGCACAGCTGCTCCCCAAACCCCTGATCAGCTGGCACTCCCTTGTCCCCCATGGCCCACACTCCTGCACCTTCTCTCCCTCCACCTAACCCTCCTTCACCCAAGCTCCACTCATCTGCAACCCCCACACCCCATCTTCTCCCACCCTACCCTCCTGCAACCCACTCCCTCCCACCTCCAACCCCTACTCCATCCCTCCAAGCCTCTCCCACCTAATCCCTCACTCTAACTGCCCCACCCCGTCCCTCTAGCAGTTGGGGAAGGAGCAGCTGGGAGTAGACTGGGGCTGTGACTTGCCTAGCCCTTATTGGCCAACCCTCATCTGCCTACAGCATTTACCATCTAACATTTGCTGAGCGCCCTTGGTGCTTTCTCCTCCGCCGCTGCTGCTCCCGCTGCTTGAGGGTCCCGCTGGGCACCTGTGGAAGAAAGGAGAGTTCGGGACTGTTGGGTGGGGTGAAGCCTGACACTAATTCCTATTCCTCCCCCCCGCCCCCTGTACCGGCTACCGGAAGTTGCCCGAGGGGCATTTAAGGAGCGGACCAGCGGCTGCGATCGAGTGCAGCACTTACCATCTGACATCTGCTGAGTGCCCTTGGTGCTTTCTCCTGCTCCGCTGCTGCTCCCACTGCTTGAGGGTCCAGCTGGGCACCTGTGGAAGAAAGGAGAGTTCGGGTGCGGCCCTTTGGGGCCTTTCGGGGACCATTGGGGATTGGGGTGCTGGAATATGGTGGGGAGCACTGACTAGCGCCCCTGGGTTACAATACCTCTATTTACAAGTTGGTAGGGTATCCATGTCATACTCATCGGGTGAGCTTAGGGGGAGGAATGACTATTGACTATCAACTCCCTGGCATTGAAATAAGGGTTGCTGATCTTATTTGGGTAGATTGTGTAGTAGCCATTGCCTAGATATGACAAAGAAGGGGAGGAAAGGGAAAAGACAGGGTGCGAGTTTTGGAACTAGGTGGGCATCCAGGCAACGAAGGCTGGATGAATTTTTAAAGGGCTCTTCCCCAGCCTCCGGCAATAGGGAGCAAGAGCTGCTATCCCCGCCTAGAGTAGGGTGTTTACAGCCCGAGCAACTGGGTCTAGGTATTCACTCAGGTGAGGGGCTCCTTGATACACCGGAGTTGAATGTGTCTCAGATGGATGGGGGCTTATCAGCTGACCCTATGGGGCAGCTGCCTTTGCTTGAGCTAAGCTCCTCAATCCCCCAATCATCTGAGGACATAAGTTTTGCTCCACAGAGGAGAGTCTCTACGCCTGGTCTAACTGCCCAAGTGGCAGAAGATCTGCCATCTCCTTCCTTGAGGACTATGTCCTCGCCAGGTCCTACAATTACCACTAAACAGGTGATTGAGGTTCCTCATACTCCATCCCCAAGGAATATGGACCTGGGGTTTTCGGCTGGTTATATGGGGAATCAGTGTTATCTAATTGGGGATTTGGTGTCCAAACTTACTCATTTGGACAATATATTTTACCAATTGAAAACACAGTTGAGCCTTCTGGCCACAATCTCTGAGGCAATTAGGGACAGTAGGGAGGTTTTGTCTAGGTTACAGGGCCCCCCGGGTATCTACTACAGCCTCTGTTGCCACCCAGACCTTGGATTTTTTAAATCCAGATTTAAGAGCGTCACAGTACGATAAGTTGTCAGACCCTATATTGTTATCGCCAGCAAGTGGGAGTTGCTTAGTGGGTCCAGTACCAGACGCTCTGTTTGTTCACAGTTGTTCCCTTGCCTTCTGGGTATTTTCCATTTTGGAATACTAAAGCACGCACCCGGACATTTGTATCTCACATCTTGCATTATCCTATCCCTATGCATTATATTAGGCATATAGTTTATTTAGTAGGGAACAGTAACATGCAATGTCTAATGGTTTATTTGAATACTCCTGCAACCACTCAAAGTTTTTTGGAGTATGTAGAGTTATTTAGTTCTTGGGGGGTTTATATAGATAGAGTTTATAAGAATCTTGCTGTCATGCCTCCCTGCATGTCCGCTCCTCTGCACCCCCCCATGTCATCCTTACTGGAGGGCTCGGATGGTCCCTCAATACCATCCCTGGAGGTAGCTATCCAGTCTATACCCAATGAGTCCCCAGGACCTCTGATGCCATTAGGCACCAGTTTCGTGGAAACGGCCCACTACGAGGGAACCGAGGAACTAGGTACTCCCACTTCTGTTATCAGGCCAGTTGTTTTGGGGGGGGGAGGCACCATCTATAGGTAGTAGGGATATGGAAGGGGAAACATCAACACTCTTATTAGGGAATGGTCGTGGGGAGGCTTTAGACAGGGAATATAGGAGTTACCCATTAGGGCCAGATCAGCATAGGTCACAGGGTAGGGGGAACTTGAATTTGAGTGAAGTGGATTGACTATCAACTCTCCCTGGAGGTATCAGTCCCGGCCTCCAACTCTGTTCTTGGAATATTGTGGGGTGGGAGCACCATAAGACCGATTCTAGTTTTCTTTCTTTTATAAAACAGTACCAGGTGATCTTATGTCAGGAAACCTGGGCTAAAACACCCTTGGAATTGGAAGGTTATCAAGTTTATGATCTTCCAGCAGTTAGTTCGGCTGTACGGGGACGAGACAGAGGTGGGATGGGGTGCTTTGTGTATCAGGAATTGGTCACTGGTGACATTGTCCCGATCTCTTCCCCCCAATTTGCCCTGGGATTTGTAGCTAGGATGGGTTTTTTTACTTTGATCATTCTGGCCATCTATATACCTCCGAGGAATTCTAGATTCTATAAGGACAGTATTTGGGATGATTTGGACAATTTACTAGATGAGCTTAGTGGTAAGTACCTGAGAGGAGTATTTGTGTTGCTTGGGGACTTTAATGCTAGGCTGGGCCAGGAAGATAGTGCTTTATTACCATACTGTAACCCGAGTTTTGAGTCACCTTCCAATGAACTCTTAGCTAGAAAATCCAAGGATTTAGTTATTAATTCATCAGGCATTCAGCTGGCAAACCTTGCCAGTAGTCATCACCTGCATATTTTGAAAGGGACAGGCTTTTCTGACCCAGAAGGCAAATTTACATATCTGGGGCCAGAGGGCTCCAATGTAGTGGACTTTACCCTTGTTTCCCCAGACCTGGTTTCCCATGTCTTGGAGTTTAGCATTGGGTCAGAATTAGTAGGAGACCATCTTCCATTATCCCTTGCCTTGGCTTTAACTCCTCCAGTTCAGGGTTCTTTGGTAACTCAGGAGGGC
>QEPC01002862.1:105322-127086 GCA_003113815.1 Sphenodon punctatus
CTTTTTTCCTCCCTCTACAGGTCTTCTGGAAAGGAGTCCTTGACCCACCCTGTCCTCACCCACCTGTTGCCGGGGGTCCTGTTGGGTAGCCACCTAATGGAAAATGCCTCCACTAGCGCACCCCTCGATCTCCTGCACCCCCACCCCCTCCCCACTCACCCGCCTCTTTTTTCCTCCCATTACAGGTCTTCTGGAAAGGAGTCCTCTATGCATCCAGCCCTCACCCACCTTCCGTCAGGGATCCAGTTCGGGAGCCAATGTACGGCAACTGCCTCCACTAGCCCATCCCTCGACCCACCCAGCCCTCACCCGCCTGTCACTGGGGATCCTGTTGGGTAGCCACCTAACAGCAAGTGCCTCCACTAGCCCACCCCTCGACCAGTGCCACTTAGCTGTGCCTGTGTTGAAACATTTTGAACTTCCCTGTGGTGATACTGTAGTCACAAAATGGTGCTAGAATGTAGCTGATATTAAATCCAGAAGAAATAAGTTCCATTTTCTCTTTTAGTATGAAATCAAGTCATTTAAATTTACACACTGCATTACTGTACAACACAATATATACGTATTGCTGTTTGAAACATATTGCCTTATTAGCATTATTGCAATGATAAATATTTCCTGTTTCAGAACCAATAAAGAGATTCGACATGGCTCCTGCAAACCCAGACAGCCCATCTGGATGGTCCAAAGCTGCACACTGGAGTCGAGCTGAAACACTGCTTTTCATCAAAATATGCAGCCAAGACCACTTCCAGATATTGTTGGGAAGGTCCTACCGGAACATAAGAGTGTTTGAGGAAATATCCGCCATCATGAGAGCACGTGGCTTCCGAAGAACTGCATCCCGGCTAAGGGCAAAGGCAAAGGCACTGTGTGGCAAATACAAGAAGGCAAAACTTCATAACGAGAAGTTGGGGAATGATTGACGCGACTGGGAATACAAGAAGCTCTTTGATTGATTCCTTCACCTCTCAAATTAAGTAGTGTGTCCTTGTGTGTGTGGAAGTCATGTTATTCGTACAGGTGGACTGCCCACTGGTGGGGAGGTGCATGGCAACGAGTCACCTGATGAAGAGGAACATGGAGACTCCGGGGAACAAATGCCCCATCACCACATGCAAGCAATGACCTCAGGTGATGATGAGGACAGTGGTGTCGATGACAGCGATACACAGCAGTTCAGCAGGACCATGCATGAACCTCCACTTATCATACTGGAGACGGTGGAAGCAGACAACCAAGACACACAAAGTCTGTTGAGTGCTGATGTGACAGGTGGACAGTGCTTGAAATACCGTATTAGTTTGCTGGATACATACTGTGACTGCATGCATTTCGCACCATGCATGACGTTTGCATTGTTCAAACTGAAAGTAAAAGAAAACATAAATCAATTGAGTCCAATACTGTTTTCATAAAGATAATTTTTATCCAAATATCAAGCTTAGCATTCACATATTAAGCATAGGCGAGCAGAGGGAGGGTTTGTGTGGCTGCCTGGCCCAGGAGGGGGACCTGCCAGAGGAGGGTTGAGCTGCCAATCTCACCTGCACCCCTCCCCCTACAGGTATTTCCAGCAGGGCGGGGCCCAGGGGGCGTCAGCCCTTGGACGTCAGCCCAAAGGGCGACACCCAAAGGGTGTCAGCCATTGGTCGGGCTGTTTGTCGGCCGGAGTCGCCGTCGCCAGATATCCTGCCCCAGGAACAAAGGAAAAGTGCAGTGAGCCTGTGGCAGCACCGTGTCAGGAGAGGGGGCTCTGAGAGCTATGTTCCTTCTACTCAAACTTACCTGCGGGGAGTCTGTTTCCCCTCCCAGGCCTCCTATTTGTGACCTAGATCCCCATGCCAATCAGTGTTATGGGTGGGGCCAGGGTTTGAGGGGCTCCCTGAACGACGCAGAGGACAGAGGGAATCCCGACTGAAGCTGCGGCGGTGTCCGTGGTGATTGTCCCCAGCCATGAGGAGGTGTGGTCGGCCAGCCTGAAGCCCATATAACCTACTGTTGCACCCACGCCTAAGGGCTGCACGTGCAGGGCCGTGCCTTGTGCACGTGGCCGTGGGTGCGGGCTGGGCACAGGGTGTCTTTCTGCTGCTTGCAGTCTACCGGTTTGGTCTTTTGTCCTTGGGGTGTACGGGAGGGCAGGAAGGTTTTGTTTGTTAGTGAGTATGGCCAAGAAGAAAGGCAAGCAAGGGAAGGTCTCCAGGGCAAAGGGCCGTCAGCTTAAATTGCATGAATTCCTGCCGCGTGTGCAGAGGGATAACCTTCTTGAGGAAGGTGATGAAACTTCTTTTGTTTCTGTTATTAATGAGGAGATTAATTGTATGCCTGCCCAATCCTCCTCTATATCCTCTTTCCATTTGAACCAGAAACAAGAGGGCTGTGCTCCTGTAAATATTCATAGTATGGAGACGAGGGCCATGTCTGTGGCCCGGCAACTGAGACCGGAACAACGGTTATGTGACGGACCTATGGATTCTGTGTTGGTGGGTGGTAATTCTTTGAAGGCTCAGACTGACACCTGCTCTAAAGATATGGACAGTGCAGTTGCTGCACATGGGGATGAGGTTTTGTCTTGTCAACTTTCAGCCCCCCAATCCACGTCTTTGGAGGCCCTCGCTGAGCAACCCCTTAGGAACAGGTTGCCCTTGGAACCAACTTCTGGGCCAGCTTATTATGATGTTTTGGGGAAACAGTGTTGCCTTATTGCTGACTTTATTAAGACGTTATATGCCCGTTTAGATGAGATTGATTCTCAATTGCAGGCCCAGAAGACTTCTCTGGAGGCTATCTCTGTTTCCATACTAACATTCAGGGATAATCTCGGGGGAATGGTTAAACCGGGCCCAATTGGGTCCCGTTCTATAGCTACTCAAACTTTGGGCGATACGATGGCTGGAGCAGTGGATGGGATGGTTTGCCCTTTGAAGCCCGCTGATCTTAGCATCATCGCTTTTGCTTTTGCTTTTAGGATCATCCCTTTACCTACGGGTTTTCTTCCCCCATGGTATTCTAAGTCACAAGTGCGCTCGCATATTATGAGCATTTTGGGGCATTATGTACCTTTTAATTATTTTGTTAAGCTCTGTCCCCTACCAGCTCCTGGGGGCACCTATCGGTTGGTTGTCCATTTCCGTACATCAGCAATTGTGGAGAGCTTGCTTTCATACATTGATTTATTTGCCTCTTGGGGAGTATATATCAGCAGGGTATTTGTTAATACTCAGATTTCTCCCCTATTATTGGATTCTGTATGCCATGTTTTGCCAGGGAGGAGTTGTTCACGGTCTTCTTTATCAGGGGTGGAGATTTCTAATTCTGAAAGGCCTGTAAAAAGAACCCTTAGCAAACCTTCCAGTGTTTCTATTGCCTCTTCTTCTTTGTGTTTGGCCCCCCAGGAGGCCACTTTTTCACCCATTAAACCTGTGGTTGTTGACGATCTTAATCCACCTAGTCTTCTGCTTGAACCATTGGCAGTGGCTGTGTCATGTTGTGTTGTGGAAAGTCATCTGGGAGCTCCAGATGTTTCCCCCACAATTTCAGCTGATTATTCAGAGCCCAGCCTTGGAGCGGAAATGATACTTATTCAAGGTCTCCTATTGGGGGGTGGGAGCTCTAGTCAGGCACTTTTAGCAGATGACTGACTCCCTGCCCTAGCGGTGGATGAGGTATCTTTATGCTCCTGGAATATAGCGGGATGGACAAGACATTTAGACGACCCGGACTTTATCCCCATGCTTAGGAAATATCGTCAGGTGATTTTGGTACAGGAAACTTGGACGGGGACTCCCCTAGATTTGGAGGGCTACAGGGCTTTTCATCTCCCTGCAGTTGCTTACAAGGGTAGAGGTCGCCTTTGTGGGGGACTGGGTTGTTTGGTAGAATTGGAGTTTTTTGATTCAGAGTTAGTTGAGCTCTCTGTTCCATCATTAGTCTTGGGCTTCTTAGCCAGGCTTGGGGCCCTTACTTGGATCTTTATTACAGTTTATGTGCCACCGGCAAATGCACGATCATATAGGGAAGGTGCCTGGTCTGATTTGGATACATTTATGACAGAACTGGGTACTCAATATCCTGAGGCGCTTATTATTATTGCTGGGGATTTTAATGCCCAGTTAGGCTCTTCACAGGAGGCCTTGGAGCAGTATTGTGAGGTCCCTTCTAATATCCCGATGGGCATACTGAATTCTAGGGTCTCTAAAGATGTTCGGATAAATGCCTCTGGTATACAATTGGCCAAAATGGCCTTGAGGCATAATTTATATATCTTGAATGGTTCGGGTTTTAGTGACATGGAGGGGGAATACACTTACGTGGGGCCGGGTGGCTCCAGCGTACCCGACTATATTATGGTTTCTGGCTCCGTGTTACCATACATTTCAAGTTTTGAGGTGGGAGTGAGGCTAGTGGGAGATCACTTGCCCCTCCTTCTCTCATTTGAAATAGGTATGCCATCTTGCCAAAAACAGGATATACCATCTATTTTATCCACATCTGAGACTCATAAAACAGCTAAATGGGGTGATGCTTTGGCATTCTCTTTAGCTAACCTGGTGACTGAGCCCCACTGTTTACAGCTGCGGGAACGTTTGCTCAACTCCCCTAGTGGGGATGAGGTGATTACCTTATTTAGTCAGGTTAGCCTCATTTGTTGTACCCATATCGGGGAGTTCAGTAAACGTTTTGGTGGTTCTCAACCTTACAGGGGTAAGCCCTGGTATGATAGGGAATGTAGGTTGGCAAGGGCTGACCTTAAAAATAAATACTGGGGCTATAGGAAGATGCATCTGCCTGCTCCCCCGTCCGAGTTTTTTACTCTTAGGAAGAGGTATAGGGAGTTAGTCTGTAAGAAGAGGCAGGAGTTCTATCAGGCCAGATGGGATAGACTGCAGGTGGCTATAGATCAGCATGACTCACGACAGTTTTGGCAAATAATTAATGGTTCTATAGGGTGGGAGGTTTGGAGTCCTCTCTTCCCTATTGCTCCGCAAGCATGGGTAGATCATTTCCAACAGTTATACGGTGCTGGCAGACTGGTGACCCCGATTGAAGATCTTTTGGGGCCTGATGCCCCTTTAGGTTGGCCCCCTGTAACTATGATCGAGATTGATTTTCTGCTGGATTCCTGTAAAAATCATAAGGCCCCTGGCATTGATTTAATACATGTTGATTTCATTAAGGCCCATAGAGACTGGTGGTTACCAGTGCTGTCTATACTTTTTACGGCCATTAATGATACTGGGATCATGCCTGAGGGGTGGGGGCGAGCAGTAGTTGTGCCTATATTTAAAAAGGGCTCTAGGCAGCTCCCCTCTAACTATAGGCCTATTAGCCTTCTGAGCAGTATTAGTAAAATTTATGCTAAATTTTTGCTACAGAGACTACAGACTTGGTCGGGTCAGATAAAGGCTGTGGGTCCAGAGCAGGCCGGGTTCCAGGAGGGTAGGTCTACCACTGAGTTATGTTATGTTCTATATCATCTGATTAGTAAATACACCATAAAGCGTAGATCTTTGTATGCTGCTTTTTTTGATCTAAGGGCAGCATTTGACTCAGTGGATAGACCTACCCTCTGGCAGAAACTTCGCGAGCTCTCCATTGATCGGAGGTTGCTCGCTTTAATCCAGACCTTGTACGCCAACTCCTCCTTGGTGGTGAAAATGGATTCTCAGGGGCGGGTGACACCACCTATAGATACTTCTAGGGGAGTGCGGCAGGGCTGTGTCCTTGCCCCGACCCTATTTAACATCTATATTAATGACCTTATTGCTATTGTCTCGGAGCCTCGTTTTTTTCCTCCCAAGGTTGCCTCCAGAGTAATCGGGTGTCTTCTTTATGCCGATGATGTGGCTGTGTTGTCACAGACACGAATTGGCCTTTGTAGGCAAATGGCTAGCTTTGCGGAGTTTTGTAGAGCGAATAGCCTGTCAATCAACTTTGATAAATCGAAGGTTGTAGTGTTCTCGACGAGAAGGAAGAAGTATAAGTGGGCAGTTGAAGGTCATTTTGTCCAACAAGTTGATAGCTTTAGATATCTGGGCCTTCTTTTTCATCAATCGGGCAGATGGAGAGACCATGTGCAGAGGGCAGTTGCAGTAGGGCAAGCTACAGCTCAGTCTGTGCTTAGGTTGTTCATTAAGTTAGGGAGGACAGCTATTCAGCCAGCCATTAAGGCTTTTAACACCAAGGTCAGAGCGCAGTGCCTTTACGGGGCTGAAATCTGGGGCCCGTTTGCTTCCCAGAAACTTAATTCTATACAGGCTCGTTTCCTTCAAGGTCTCATTGCCTGTCCTAAGGGCACGCCGTTCGTTACCCTAAGACCGGAGTTTGGGCAAGCCAGTTGGCGGCAGTTTGCTGTCTCCATGGCTTTAAAGTTCTGGTGTAAACTGAATTATTCCAGTCAATCGGAGCTTCTGCTCAGTGTCAGGGAGGACGGTTTTTGTAATCCCTGGCAAAAATGGATGAGTGATCATCTTTTGAAGATGGGCTTTTCTGATGTATACTTAAAGTCTAAGGCAAGTCCGGCTGTTGGGAGGGAGATTCTGCAGAGAGCAGCTGATATAGATAGGCAAATAGAGGTGGCTGGGTCCTATGCCTCTCCCCATATGGCTTTATATGCATTATGGATTCCGGAAGGGGGCTTGATGGCCAAGTATTTATATTCCTGTATTTCCATCAGATGTAAGCAGTTGATATTTAAGGCGCGTGTTAACGCATTTCCTTCTCGAGTATTTGAAGGCCGTATGGAGGGGACCCCTTTTGAGGATCGATTGTGTCCTTTTGACCACTTGGCAGTTGAGACAGTATCGCATATTGTTCTCAACTGTCATTTGTATGACAGGTGGAGGGAGAAATTTCTGGCCCCAATACTGAGGAGTCTGTCAGGTCTGACGGATCTGGCTGTCCTCGGCTGGTTATTGAACAGCACTGACCGGCAGGTTAGTCAAAATCTGGGCTACTTTTTAGTTAAGGCTGTACAGGCCCGGAAGGATTTTCTTGAATTTAAGTCTTCTATGGTGGGGTTTTCCCCACTGTCGGATATTACAGATGATTAGCATAATTTTGGTTTCTCTTGTGCTCTTTAGGGCTGGGGGGGACAGTTTTATTGTCCGACTTATATGGTATACTATGTGGTGCCACATACTGGAGATGTATTTTATGTGTGTTGTTTAAGTTTTTATTATTATCTTTTTTGGGTTTTGTATTATGTGTTCTTTTATATTGGGATTTTCCCAGTAAGCTATTTTGCTTGTGTTGTTTAAGTTTTATTATTATTGTCTTTGGGTTTTGTATTATGTGTTTTTTATATTGGGATTTTCCCAGCAATGACCTATGTCACGCTAAAATAAATATTATTATTATTATATTAAGCATATTAGTATTATGAACATTCTCTCCTTTAAATTATAATGATTGCAATGTATCAATGCACAAATACTGCAGGTGCAGTAGGTAGAACTTGTTTGAGCGGTTGACAAACAAGCACAATGTAGTCTGCAATTCATGAAGACACGTGTACACGTTATGAGTGATGATGATGCTAAGCATGCCACCGATTACATGTGTTGATTATATATATATATATATATATATATATATAATTCCACATATATTATATTGCCAGATAGCAATATAAAGATAATCAAAAGTAACGTAGTGAGAAACTGATGCATGCATTCGGGAACTAATGTTATAAATTTGTATTTCAAAACAGGTGCTGACATCCCTGGTTCCAATTCTGATACGACACCACGCACCAAGAAAAAACCCGCCACCAAACGTATGCAGAACCTAAGCAAGCAGTGAGCCAGGACCCGTACTGCGCGTGCTAGGGAACTTTCAAAGCAAAGCAAGACTGCCGTGGCAGATATAGCACGTGCTTTCCAAACATCAGTGAAGAAGGCCGTGGTGGAGATGGGGAATCACCACCAATCCTTGATGGAGATGCTAGACAGGCAATATAAAGAAAGACTGAACTGTCAACGAATAACATGCAAGAAAATAATCTCCAAACTTTCAAGGGTGGCCGGGGCAGTGGAAACAATTGCGGAGACAGTATCCAAAAACACAAGATCCCAGCCTCTATGCAATACCTCCCTGGCCCCTGCAACACCTCGCGCAGTTGTGCAACCTGCCGCATCCTCCTTTGCAGCACCCGCTTCAGCCCAGACAAGCAGCATGCATAGCCCGCTTGAAGATACTGTGAAAGGGAAGGGGGTGCATAAAAGACACCGTCTTCACCACCAAATTCTGCCTTGAGAACGTTTCTCACCTTAGAGTTAGGTTCTACGATCACATGTGATGCAAAGTATTGTGCTTGTTTCTTGGGGGAGGTATTTTTTGTATGTTTAAAAATTAATACCAATATTTCTGTTAAATATGCATATGCTTCACTAGTAGATCACCCATAGACATAACACCATGAGGAACAAAGAGCTCCGCTCTGCAAAGAGCCAGGCATCGCATCACACCATCAGGAGCCAAGGCTCGCCGTGGTACGCTCTGCAAAGAGAAAGCCAGGAGGATTGTTTGCATGACCCAGCCCTTTTAGGGTTTGATTTCATACCTGATATTTGATTGGCCAAAGTACACAGCATTCCAAAGCTCTCACTGTAACCATTATTGTTAAATGGTGAATAAAGAACTGTACTACAAAGAAACCTGACTTGATCGAGGATGGAAAGCGCTATACCAGTAGGCATCATTAGAATGATTAGAATCATTAGACCGCATCTGGGTGCAGATTGGTAGAGCCCGATCCATAATAGCACAGAATGCGACACAGCACAGTGTTGTAGTGGTAAGGGGACCCCATTACAAGTGGGACCATAAATAAAGTTCAAATGACTACATGGGTGTGAGAAGAACTCTCTATTGTTGGTCTCTTACTTTGCTTTTGCTGATCCAGAGACACAAATCAGTCCTATGGCTCTGTCTCTTGGGTTCATTAATAACCTCTGAGCTACTGGAGGAGCAGCAGGGGATCAGAACCTCACACTTGCACCCCACCCCCTGAAGTCTCCCCCCACTTCCAAATGACAGTAGTTCCCCCAACTCATCCAGTTGCTGTGACTTTCAAGTGCCAATGGGAGACCGACTGGGGAGCACGGGGGCAGCCCCTTCCTTCCTGTAGGTGGCAAGCAATTGCAACTCCACAATCCCTAGTGGCAGGGCTCTTTCACATAACATCCTGCCCCCTTATCCAAACTCCTGTGTCAGCTTCCGCTTACGGGAACATTGTCTACATGAGACGTCAGGGCGGTGGCCAAAGCACAATGAAAATAAACTCTCTCTTTTTATCACAGGGGTGGGAAACCTACAGTCCAAGGACCCAAACTGGGCTCAGCTAATTTGTATTTGCCCATTCTCCAGGTCCTGAATCAGGTCTGTGAATCCAAACTCTCCCCTCAAGCACTGAGAGAGTGAGCTTTTAGGGGAGTGGTGTGGAGATGAGGTTGTGCACTCAAAGAGAGTAAATGGTTCTGTGGCACAGATGATAAATCCGTGATCGGGACTCTCTGCTTTCTTTGTCCATCCTGAGCACACCCTTAAGCACTCCATCCACAGCTCCCAGATGGCCCATGGAGCTTGTACTAATTGTCTAAAGTGGCTTCTGGAAGGGAAAGGTTTCATCAATCTTGGTCCAGACCTTTATTTAAACAACAAATGTCCCTTTTCCTGGACCCCACAGTCCCATGGAACACAGACACTTCTTGCTGCCAGCAAGGCAAGGCCCAGGAACTTGCTGTTGCTGTTCATGCCATCACTGCTCACCGGACCCAAAGGATGGGGACAGGAAGGGAGAGCATGCAAGTGGTGATGGTTTCCCCTGGTTGTCCCTACTTACACAACACAACATTATATGCTGGTTCTTGCCCCACATGGTGGCTCAGAGGTCCACTTGGATATTCACTGTGTGGGTGGGTGAGCAGTCAATACGCAGCTGAAGAATTAGGGTGTAGAATATATATTGTGCTCGGTGACTGTGCCACATTTTCCACTTTTCCACACTCATCTAGCACAGTGTGTATTAGCACCCAAAATATCTGGATCCCTTTTCAAAGCTTTCCTCTCCTTCATCTCTCCCTTCTCTGCCTTGATGCTCCGGAGCTTGCAGCAATCTGTACATATCCAAAGGTCACAGAGACGTACCCACAGCCCTGTGTTCGAAAGAGCCAAGGGCGACAGCCGCTGTGAACCTTTGGACCAGTACGGTTCTGGGAACAAAAACTCATCTAATCTTTTTAGTATAGGATCTCTTATAAAATAAAGCTTCTGTTTTTCTCAATGTTCTAAGGTAGGTTTGCCATATATGCACATTTTTCGGAACACTTATGAAAAATACACGTAGCAGGGCTTGCATTGGCACCTGTTAGAAAAGCAGCAGGAAGAGCTAGGGAACTTTCCTGAGATGTTCTATGCTTTCCTGAGCTGCTTGTCCTCCTAAATGTGCATATATGGCAATCTTAGGGGATTTTCCCAAATCGGGGCACGTACTGCCCATGCCAAGGCATATTCCGAGCAGAAGGCAGGCTTCTTGGCCCACCCTGGGTTCCCCTGTAGGGTGTTTATTCTTTTACCCAGTTGCCACGAGAAAAGGGGACCCTTCCAAAAGTGGGGGAAGCAGGGCTGGCACAGGACAATCTGAGGTATCCATCCCAGCAGCCCCCAATGAGGCTTGGTATTCAGCTAGAGGTTTCACAGATTTGGTATCTAGTATGCGCGTACAACATATTTAATGTGTGTGTTGATATAACCTTGGACTTTTCCACCATCCGGGTGTGTAACCCCTATGATCCAGGGTTGGCATACCTTCAAGACTTTAGATTATGAGGGTTGCCTGGTTCTGACATCTGACGGCATAGGAAAATCATGTCCCCATCTTGCCTTTGAAAAGCATCGGTACTGCACTGTATTGAGCATTTGGATGGAAACGGAAGGGTAGAATAGCCATCAGAAGGTTGCTGTATGTTACTGCTGCTTTTAGTTATCTACAAAGGGGATTTACCATCCCTGTCTTAAACAGTCAATAAACCTATGGATTCACTTTTAAACAAGTCCAGTGTGTCGCAACGAGCTACGTCGACTGCTAGTTTGGCATGCACAAATAATGTTTCAATTTCCAGGAATAATTATTACCTGTACATTCATAGCTGTAGATAAAGCTTTAAAATAAGCCCCCTCACAACCCCCCCCCCCCCAAACCATGGCAACTGCTGTCTCTATAGCATTTAGTAAAGCAAAGAAGGGTTTTATTATGACCACATGAGCGAGGTTGGACATGTAACCTGAAGGTTTGTAGATGTGGACTTTTGATATGTCTATCACAGTCATGCACAGGTATGACATTAACATACATTGCAGACACTTTATTATATAGACCCGGAGTCATCCGCTACGTAACCATCGGTAGTAGTGAGTGGCTTTGAATAATCAGTTTTGGTAATTTTTAAAATTTCAAGCAATTCAAACTTTAATGTGCTCCACTACTTAACAGGTTTCAGAAACCATAAGAAAACATGTATGTTTGTCATTGTGCCCCTGAAAGCCTGATTCCCAGTAGGTACTGCATCGTAAATGAAGACAACATTGAAACATATATGCTGTTTATTTCTACATTAACATGTACCTGTTATGACTGTCAATTCTTGGGACGCCATAACAGTGATCCACTTCCAACATTGGCCCATTTGCAGACTGTATATTCATTAACGTGGTGTGTCAATTAAGAAAATTCTCCACAGATTTGGAAATATGTGGGAAAGGTACTCTCCCAAAAATTAAAGGTATATAAAATATGCTTATTTTAACTTTCTGTAATAAATACCGACACAATATTGAATAGAGTAAAAACAGTAAAAAATTTAAATGACATGAAACTTAAGCATTTGCTAACATATTTCTATAAATATTAAACAGATATAAAGTGCTGCTTAAATGAGGCACTGAAGGGACAAGGCTACAGAGGCTATTCTGGCTGTGGTGGCCACCAACGGATGCCCATATTATTTTCTTGTTCGAAATGAGGGCAAAATGCATCCTTTACTGCACTGCCGAGCAGCTTCATGCCTCACAGAATGTTCCCAACATCTGGAACTCGAATGTTGTTGTCAGGGGCATCAGGTTCTGCATCTTCATTCCAATCGAGGGCTTGCCCATAAGTCTGGACCACATTGTGCAAAATGCAGCAGGTGACCACCACCTCTACAGCATTGTCCAGTCGCATGTCCACACACTTCAAGAGCATCTGGAAACGGCCCTTAAGCAATCCAAAGGCCCTTTCCACAAAGTTGCAGCAATGATTAAACTGCAGATTGTACCAATCTGCTGCAGGTGACTCTCCATCATCATATACCCTGAGTAGCCATGGGACCCGAGGGTATGTCTTGTCCCCCAGCAATACTGGGTGTACAGGCACGCCCTCAATGACAATGACAGGTCTGGCCTTAGTATCCCCGTGTATTTCCTGGGAAATAGTGGCGAGGAATGCAGAATTCGCGAATCATGGTCCGACCCGGCATAACCCACATAAACATCCCTGAACAGGAGCTGTGAATCTGCAACTGCTTGCAGCACAATCAAATAATATTTTTTCTGGCACACATACTTTTCTGGCTCCTCCACAGGGGCACGTATTTCAATACGGCTCCCATCAACAGCACCCATACAGTGAGGGAAGCCATGATGCTTAAAACCATCCATTATTGTGTCCAATGTCCATACTTGTAAAACCAATGACCTTATGGAGCAGGGTGCCATTTATCGCTCTACACACCTCCTTAACAATAACGCACACTGTCGCAACACCCACCCCAAACTGTGTTGCTACAGCCCAATAGGAATTTGGTGTTGCGAGCTTCCACAACGTGATTGCCACCTTCTTCTCAGTAGAAATAGTGGCATGTATGTTTGTTGTTTTCTTTGCTAGCACTGGTCTGAGAGAATTGACTATTTTTATGAACACATCTTTGCTCATACGAAAGTCTGAAATCCAACGCTGCTCGGAGCCCATTGACAACATTCTCCCACCAATCAGTGCTTTGCTGAAGTGACCAGGCAGCGCGTCTTGTAGGAAGGGATGACTCTATTTCATGCAGTGACTCACCAAGCAGGCCTTGCAATGCCACTGATGCAGCAACAAACTCGGTGAAGCCGAGGAGTGCGGGGCCACCTAGGAAGCTGCAGAGCGCAGCCAGGGCTCCAGCTGATTGTGTGAAATTGACCTGATTTTCCACCACTGCGGGGCTGTCAGTGAGTGGGGCAGAGCCTCGGCATCTGCGGAGGGAGAAAAAGCCGTGGTGAGCAGACAGAACTGCGAAGCCGAGGAGTGCGGGGGCACCTAGGAAGCTGCAGAGCGCAGCCAGGGCTCCAGCTGATTGCGTGAAACTGACCTGATTTTCCACCACTGCGGGGCTGCTGGTGAGCAGGGGAGGAGCTTCAGCATCTGTGGAGGGAGAAAAAGTCACGGTGCCCCATGGGTGCGAGCCATGTGCGCGAGTCTAAGGGCGTGAGCACAAGGGTTCTTGCCCTTGGGAGCTGCCCTTGGAGCGCCCAGAGCTCAGGAGCCCCTCCCTCCTTACATTTGCTGTTTCCAGCCATTAATACCAAGACAGTCTGCTGACTGAGGGACTATAGAAGCCAGCAGAAGTTTCATGTATTGGAATTATTGACTTATATTTTGGGGACCTTATAGTTTTATTGTTTATTGTTTTGTACTAATGATGAATTAATTATGATAAGTACTTAGAGTTACTACCCTTAGAATACCCTGAGTGTTGACTATTTGGGGTTTTTTGGGTGACCTGCTGAGCTCTGCAATTATGGAGAAGAAGCGTCAGCGCCCAATAGATTCCCCCACAGAGACTAAATCCCCAGAATGTAAATATACTAGGGGAAATGATCAGGGGGACGATTTGAGTATAGCAGCTGAAACCAAGAATCGTTTCTTACCTTTGCTTGATCTTAATGGACCGGAAGGCCCGATTAGCGCCTCGGCTCCCCCTTTCGCCTATCCAATTATGGATATGGAAGTGCCCAATTTGCCTCTAGATCCTGATTCCCCTAACTATATTAGGAAGCTTTATGACTCCGAAACAGGTGATGCTCTCAAAGCACAGTGTCATCTTATTGCAAAAACAGTTTCTTTACTTTTTAAAAATATTACTGACATGGGTGAGTCACTTTCATGGGTAAGAGCACAGTTGAAAGAACTACTGATAAAGATTGATTACCTTTATGCTTTAAAATCTGAAGGAAATACAGAACTGAGGCCTGTGGATACGGGGAGTGTGTCCCAAATAGAGAAAGCGGGTGATTGTACCCCCCTGGTGGGAGGGAAAAAAGCTCTAAAGAACCCTTTGGCCATTGGACCTAAAGTCCCATTTTTTAATGAGTGCGCTATTTGGATAAAAGCTAGACCATTAAGTAATGGGGAGTTCCCAAGCTGGAACAATATTACTAGTGTAACTAGGAATTTATCTTTCCTTTTGGGTAGGAAAATTGATATGTGAGACATTGCAGATTTCGAACTACTGCGACAAGATAGCCGTAGTTGCTGTGTTAAAATATTTTTCAATTCAAGTACTTGGGTGCTGGAATTATTTGAGGCTAGGAAGTTTCTTATCTCTAGAGCTATTACCATAGATAATTTTGTTGGGTCCAGAAGAGGGGTTGGGTATAATTGTTCGGTTGATTGTTCGGTTGAGTTTTTGTTGGGTCCAGAAGAGGGGTTGGGTATGATTGTTCGGTTGATTGCCCCTCGCCTATTTCCTCACCTAACTGTATTCCTATATCAGGGAAAACCAAACCCAGTACTGTCCATTCGAATATATCAGCAGAGGGAGGATGTCGTAGTGAGGAGGAGGGTATGGAGTTTAATGCAGCCCAAGGGTTGGCGATAGTAAGTGATAGAGATTTAAGTAAGGCAAAAGGTAAAATTCAACCATCTAGGGAACCACAGGCAATGCCTGTAGGGGCACAACCAAAGGGTCTTACTTCCTTCTCTGATACAATGAAGGAATGGTTAGGAAACGAATCATTAGGGACCGAGGACTTACATATGGTGGCAATTTTTTCTGAGCTCTCTATTTTGGAACAAGACATAGTGATTCAAAAGATAGATATGGTTAGGAATAGGCTTTCCTGCCCTTCCTTGGATTACCACACAAAGAAATTGGGGGATGGTAATAAGGAGCTTGTGCCTAAAATTAGAACAGAAAGCGAGTGGGCTGCGGCTCGTTTTTTGGCACAGGATGAATTGGCAGTTGTAATTCATTCTACTAACAAGGCGATTAGCAATTCCCCTTCCCGGTTGCAGATGGGACCCGCAGTAATGGATCAAGCAGAAATGGCAGGCATAACATCCATTGTTGAATGGCTTGGAGCTGGGCGGCACGGTAGTACAGGCTGGGTTAACACCCCCGCCCCCCACCAGGAGAAGTTAGGCAGGATACAAACTTATCTATTACAGAGGAAGTATCAGTAAGCAGTGTGCAATGACATAAAGAGGCCTTGGAGGTGATTCCCAATGAGAGTGCCTTTATTACTCCTTTGCAAGGTAGAACGATTGAAAAGGTACAGGTTGGTCTTCTCCCCTTTCCTGAACCTTGGGGTGTATCTCCAGCAAATAAAGCTAAGAACCAAGAGTTAGTGATGGATCAGGACCAAAAAGTGCATAGTGGTTATGGCAGATCCTTGAGATTTGCCTCATGGAATATCGCTGGATATACCACTAAGTGTAGGGATTTGGATTGGCTTTCCTACTTACGCAGATATGATCTACTATTTTTGCAAGAATCTTGGTGTTCTGCTTCTTCCCCAATTGAGATCTCAGGGTTTCAGGTATTTTCTGTCCCAGGGGTGAGAAGTAAAGCTAAAGGGCGTGTCTCTGGGGGAATGGCAATTTTGATATCGGAGGAGTGTAATGAATCCTTTTTGGAAATTTGCACGAAAAGGCATGAACTCCAGATGGGACTTTTGAATGTACTTGGGAGAGAGTTAGTCTTACTGCTTAATGTGTATATACCCCCAGTAGGTTCTTGTTATTCTGATACCAGCATATGGATTGCCCTGGAAGATATTCTGGAAGAGTTGGACAACCAATATCCTGCTGTAATGTTGTTAATGGCAGGTGATTGGAATGCCAGAATAGGTCTGACGGAAGATCTTTCTGATGATTTGTTGTTGGGACAGGACTCTGCCAGGACGGAAAGAAGATCAAGGGATCAGATTAGGAATCGGGCAGGTGAACGTTTGAGTCAACTGCTAGAGATGAATAGTCTTCTGGTGTTGAACGGCAGAGGCCCATTGGATCCTGATGGGGAATTTACATATATTAGTCCTCGTGGGAGAAGCGTGGTGGATTATATAATAGTTAAAATGGGCCATCAGGACAGAATGGAAAATTTTGAGATAGTGATTCGCCCTGAGTCTGATCATGCTGTGCTGACGGTAGACATTATCTGGAAGGAAGGGGGAGAAATAGGATGTCAGCTACCCCAGAGGAAAGGAGGCATTGTTGTTAAAACTAGGGTTAGATGGTCTACCACTTTGTTGGTTGAGCTTTTGGATAACTTATGGGGGAATGAATACCTTGGGCTGAGGGAGAAAATGATGGCCGCTGGACCTGAAGACATCGATCTAACCTCTAGTTGCTATGCTTCCTTATTAGTTATCTTAGAGAATATATTATCACGTGATAAGCAAGGTGGCCCCTTACATATAAGGACATGGTTCGATCAAGAGTGTAGGGAGGTCAAGAAGCTTTTGGCCCATGCTAAACTTCTTTGGGCTAAGAGGCAGTCGGAAATTATGCAGACTCACTTCCTCGAAGTAAGGAGAAGGTATAAGAATCTGGTTAAAGAAAAAAACGGAATGCAGTTTGGAGGACATGGGATAAACTCAAAAATGCAGCCTCACTAAAAGATTCTAGGCAGTTTTGGCTTTTAATTAATTGTGCATTGCAGCTCAAAGCAAGTAGACCACCTAAGGTTCTTGATGAAGACCGCTGGGTAGCATATTTTGAGGGTCTATTTGCATTAGAAGAGGGAGAAAGGGATGTCATGGTGATAGAGAGGGAGGAGCTGGGGGATCCCCCGTCTTTAACCATTATGTCTGGATTTGAGGAAATGGTAAGCACTCAGGAAGTGATAGATCTGATTGCAATGTTAAAACCCAACAAAGCCCAAGGTTTTGACTTTATAGTAGCAGAGGTCCTGCAGGCAAGTCCAGAATGGTGGTCCCCCATGTTAGCAGGCTATTTCTCGTCAATCAACAGACTGAAGGTAGTTCCCAAGGATTGGGGTTTATCAACAATCATACCAGTGTTCAAAAAGGGTGATCCAGAAGACCCCAGTTGCTATTGTCCTATAAGTCTCCTGCCAGTCATAGGGAAATTGTATGCCAAAGCCTTGCTAAAACATTTAGAGCAATGGGCAGAGGCGTGGGACTTACTTCCACAGGAGCAATTTGGTTTCCGCAGAAATAGATCTACTACGGATAGTGGGTTCACCATTTTGCATATTATCACCAAGTACACAAAGATTAGGGCTGGTAAACTGTTTATGGCTTTTATAGATTTCCAGAGGGCGTTTGACTCTGTCGCTAGGGCCAAGCTATGGCGTCACTTGCTTCATCTTGGCTTGCATGATGGCTTATTAAGCTTGCTGATAAGCATCCATACGGGGAATGAGGCAAGAATCCGCTTGGGTGGAGATGGCCTTTTGATTAGACCGTTCTCTATACAAAGGGGAGTCAGACAAGGATGTGTGCTGACCCCCTTATTGTTTAGTCTATATCTAAATGATTTACCCCGAACCCTGGCGGACTATGAGTGTCACCCGCCAAAAATCCAAGAGCGGGCTACCCCTGTACTCATGTACACCGACAATGTGGTCGTGATGTCTCAGACAAAAAAGGGAATGTCCAAGTTGCTTGGGAAATTAATTAATTATTGTATAGATAAAGGCTTAAACATTAATTACTGAAAGTTCCAGATAATGGTGATAGGCGGGAGAGCTAGTAAGGGCAGCTGGAATGTAAATGATAAAGTTTTGCTCAGGTAAACTCTTATGTTTACTTGGGGATCACTATTACTAGAACTGGTTCATGGGAAAGGCACCAAAAATTAATAGCTGCTAAGGCATTGGCAGCAGCAAAGGGGATCTTGAGGTTAATGGCCAGATCTGCTGGTATTACTATTTCAGTTGTCTTGGATGTATTCAAGACAAAGGTGCATCCTATTCTGCTTTTTGAGACCAAATTAATGACAGCTCAGTCCCTACAATTACTTGAAGTTGTTCAGAACAAATTTCTCCGTAGTCTGCTTCGAGTCCCGCAGGGAACCCCAGCGGCAGTCTTCTGAGCTGAAACTGGTATGATCTCAGTTTCCCATTTGGCTAAGCAGGCGGCAATTGGATATTGGTCCCATCTGTGTCTACAAGGAGAGACTGCATTGCCTTTGCTCTGCCTACAAGAAAAATTGCTTTATCAAGGGGCTTTGAATTACCCTTGGTTATCTCAAATGGCATCCTATGTGGGATATTTTGGCCTTTCCTCCCCCTACTTGTGTGGGAAGGGTAGGGGATGGCAGCGGAACATAGTCAAGACTGGAATGCGGGATATTGCAAGGCAGGAAGACATGTTTGTTGTTGCAGAATGGAAAGCTGCTCCTTGTTTAAAATATATAAAATTACATCATGGTCTTGAATGCGATTCCTGACAAGTTACCTGATCAAACCTCCAGAAGAATATTTACTCTCTTACGTTTTCAGCTTTTTCCCTCGGCAGTTCTCTCAGGTAGATACAGCAATATCCCATGTGAACAGCGATGGTGTTATTGTGGCGAATTGGAGATCGAGGATCTCAGCCACGTACTACTGCGTTGTCCAGTATATAATGAGATTAGGGCGGTTTGGTTGGTCCCGCTATTTGATAGAGGAAAGGATGTGCCTGATACAAGTAAATTGAAATTCCTCCTGGATACTCAGGAGGAAGTGGTAATTCGGGCAGTAACTTCCTTCATGTTTTTGGCCATGAAATTGAGGAAGGGACTATGAGCAGAGGGATGATAGTGTGTACTCACTGTCGGGAGTAAAATATGGGGACGCTTGCAAGGCTCTAAATACTGGAAGATTTGGCAAGTGACTACAAGATCTCGTTGGTACCTTTGGAGGTCATTGATTTACTTTGTAATTATATGGTGGACGATGGTCTCGGGAAAAGTTTGGTTAATTTGCCATTAGTAAATTGATTTCGGAATTATGTTTATTTGTTTTAGTTTATATATATATATAGTAAATTGATTTTGGAATTATGTTTATTTGTTTTAGTTTATATATATATATATATATATATATATATATATATATATATATATAT
The DNA here is from genome assembly GCA_003113815.1 of Sphenodon punctatus. Taxonomy (NCBI): domain Eukaryota; kingdom Metazoa; phylum Chordata; class Lepidosauria; order Sphenodontia; family Sphenodontidae; genus Sphenodon; species Sphenodon punctatus. Next base: position 124,700 of record QEPC01002862.1, read on the forward strand.
ATATAATTTATTTTGTTTTGTTTTGTATTATATGTATGTTTGTGTGTTCTTCTTTTCTCTTTGTTGAATTTTGTTATTATTGTTTATGGCCAAGGCGAGAGCTAGTGCCAATAATAAATTTTATTCATTATTCATTCAGCAACAAACTCCGCGGGAAGATTGGTGATTATCTGTGTTTTAGAAATAATAATAAAAACAATTGTGAAGATGTGTGTCTTTTTTTAATGTGCTAAACTACTGCAATATATTTTATGTAATGTAATATATTTTTAACGTGCAAAAGTAATGTAATATATTTGTAAAGGCATGTGTATGCGTGTTCAGATGTGCACTCATGTCTGTCTAAATTTCATTTATTAATAGATTATGTAAATATGAAAACAGTAACCACATTCATCTAGGTACATAGTATTGTCTACCTTCATCAAATCATTTTGGATATGTATCACCATTGCATGGAATTCACCAAAATCTTCATCATCCCGAAGCACATAAACTATCTGTGTACCACTGCAAGAAATGCAACACAAACAGTGCAGAGATCTGCAAAAACCTGTGGGTCCATCCTCTTGAGAATAATCAACCACAGCAGTAAACTTTAAAGCCAAACAGAAAGTGTTCCCTCCAAAACAGAGCAAAGCATTATGGGTGGCATGACTAAACAAAACAAGTGCTCGGCATCATGGGTGTCCGACATAAACACGCGCGTTAAAAAACGGCTGGGCTGTAACCAACGATCGTATAAAGCCAACTCGCGCTTGTTTTACCGAGGTGCCACAACATGCATTAGAATACTACATGCATGATAGCGGACGTCTAAAACCAAAAGGTGCATGATTTTCTGGTGCATTTGCATGTGCAAAATATCAAAGATGTGCATTTATGGCAATCGTCTAAAAGCGCCCTTAGTAAAGTTCTGTTTTGAAGAAACTTCTGCTGTGTGTTATTCAACAGAAAGCTAACTCTACAATACCTCCTGAGTTCCAGGAGCAATAGAGGGGGCAGGAGCAGCCACCGGAAGTCCTGAGAAGAGCAAACTCAGGTGCAAGAGCTTTGGAGAAGGATAACCACACCATGAGAGAAACTATAACAACTTCTACCCCACCCTTCCTGCCCAAGGCATCTCGGGGCAGCTTACCATAAAATTTTTTAAAACAGTATAAATATAAAAACAACATATATTTAAAAACAAATATAACCACAATGGGGGACATAAAAATCAACCTCCCAACTTAACCCCCTCCCCAAATCCCCACCCTTCACCCATCTCCCTCAACAAAAGCCTGGCAGAACAGCCAAGTCTTACACTGACGACGGAAGGAGGGGTGGTCCGGGGCCACCCGGTCCTCTGCCGGAAGGGAGTTCCACGGCCGAGGAGCAGCCACCAAGAGCACCCTCTCCATAAAATCGCCCCCCGAACATATAACCCAAGATAGTCAGGAAGACTACATAGTACAGTAACAGGGAGAGAAAAGCAGCCAGAACCACATCTACATCAAAAAAGAGATAAATAATTACTAGAAGAGAGCAAACTTGGGAGAGCTGACAATTACCAGAGATACTCTAGTAAGCATGGAAAGGGGGGAAAGAAGGGAGCAGACTAAACCATAAGGAGGGGAAATGAAACCTAGGGAGGGAGACATAAGTAACCGGCACAATGAAGGGGTGGGGAAGCCTGACAGAAGAACAGAATACTAGAAGGAGGAAGCAGAAAAAATGGATTCAAGATGAAGCTACCACACACAGGAATAACTTGGCAAATAGCACATATCAATACACACCATTTAGGGGATAAACATCGCAATACTGGGGAATACAAGAGTTAACACTAAGGGATGACTTGGTGATATGAAGCATGGCAAAACAACAACCAAATCATAAGAGTAGGGTTGCCAATACCACCTCCCCCCTTAACCAGGTCACGTATGAAAAATACATGGTGCAGGACTGCATTGGTTCCAAGCACACTAAGCTGAAACAGAGAAACTAGGTCAGACATTCAAGGTAATAATCAGACATACAACTGAGGGACACTCTCCAGGCCTAGAAACTAGGGATGGGCGAACGCGGTTCGGTAGTTCGGTGTTCGGCCCGAACTCGGCCTGTTCGGACAACCGAACACGAACACGAACACGAACACGAACACACCGAACGGACCGAACACCGAACAACGAAATGGCGAACACACTGAACGGAACCGAACACTGAACGACGAAAATGGCGAACACACCGAACGGAACCGAACACCGAACGACGAAATGGCCGAACAGTTCATTCAATTCGAATCGCGTTCGGTTGTGTTCGGGTGGCTAAAACATGGTCTTCTGTCAGGTCACTGGAAGGCCAAATGTAGCAGGGAGGGGGAAGTCATTTGACTCAGCTAGGAG
>QEPC01002862.1:133168-149419 GCA_003113815.1 Sphenodon punctatus
GAACACGAACACACGAACCGAACGCGGCCGAACCGAACGGCCGAACACGAACACACGAACCGAACGCGGCCGAACCGAACGGCCGAACACGAACCGCGATCTGTTCGCCCATGCCTACTAGAAACTGAGGCATAAAAGGGAAATGGGCCAAACCCCAGGGGAAAGGGCATAAGGATGCATATCACAATAGGGAAAGATACAACCTGACTCAGAAAAAGGAACTCCAAGGTGAGCGAGCAAGCAAACATCTAGTTTCCTAATAGGAAGCAGATGCTCTGCCAGCTTTCTGCTGCCCCCCCTCCCTCCAGCATGCATTTAGGCAGGCTGGGGACTAATCAGGAAGCCAAATGGGCATGGCCAGTAGTAGGGCTAAAACTTGGTCCTCGGTTTTACTCAGTATTTACCAAGCATCGTGGTGCTCAACTTGATTTTACTGAATACTAAGGAAACGAGTAATGGTCACAGTACTCGGTTTTCTCAATAACTCCTCTATTAAGCAATCCAAAAAGGCAAACAGGAAGGCGGTAGGCAAAAGTCCACTAATGTGGCAGGCAGGCATGACAGGCAAACACAGCAGACAGGAAGAGGGCAGGAGCAGCAGAGCAAACTCACTGAGAGGACGCGGCCCATGGAGTCAAAGTGGAGATGGATTGCCACCTGTCACTGCTACTGCTACCAGTGAGGTCCCCTCAGTGCTGTGACCCAGGGGAGGTCCCCCTGCACTGCACAGACTGGGTCGACATATTTTCTCTGGAGGCATGCTGGGAAATGTAGTCCAGCATGCTTCCAGAAAGCCAGCATTCTAATGCTCTCTGGAGGCATGTTGGACTACATTTCCCAACATGCTCCCAGAGAAACGATAGCAGTCCAATCTCCTAGCCTGCAGCCAAAGGATGTACAGCACTGGGAAGACCTCACCAGCAGTGGAAGGCGGTGAGCTGACTCCTTTTCAACTCCATGGGCCGCGTCCTCTTGGTAAGTTTGCTTTGCTGCCCCTTCCTGCCCACCGCTTAGGGGACTCAGTAAAATACTTTGCAAAATACTCAGTATTTTATGGAGTACTGAATGGTATAGAGTATTTGACAATATTACCGAGCCACTCCTGAAAACTCAGGCCCAGTACTCGGGTCCTCGGAAATACTCATGAATACTTTTTCTTCTACTTCGTTCAACCCTAGCCAGTAGGAAGGAGAGATGAGACAAGAAACCTGAAACTTATGCTGCAGCCAGATGAGGCACTGGGACCAAAAGAAAGCCACTGCCGGCCAGGCCAGGGCTGGGAGTTCAATCCAGACTTGGCCCCGACAGCAACAATTCCACCTCACGGGAAAATTGCCCCAAGACATAATTTTTCTCCCACTAAAGAGATTCAGTTTCCAAGTTCAATACCCGCACTGGTATCTGACCCCCCCACCCTACCCCCCAGCTATGTACAAGGGCTCAGTCCACTAACAACCCCTGTTTTCCACTCAGATTTAGCAGGGGCTCCACCACCACATCTATGGAATTCAGGGCTCCTTTGTCCTCAGCCCATCCATGAATCAATATCTCTGATCTAGGAGGAATAGTAACAGCCTGCAGGACTATCACTCTTCTTACACAATCTCCCTCAGACCTCCCAAGTAAAAGTACCTGGCATTTCTCTAGAATACAAACTCCTTTTCTCAGCTCCAACTTGTATCAGAAAGTCTGTCCCTACCAATGTAATTGTCCTGGCATCTCTGCCCACCAGGACTTCCCATGGCCTCCTACACTGCTCTAACTGACAAGTAGTAAGCCAGACTCCCATTATATATAGTGGTTTTTTTATCCATTGGTCACTCTCACAGCATTAGTATAACTCTGCAGGGTATCCTTATTTCCTCCAGTGATTTGCCTCGATACATCTCATGAACCAGGGATATTTGTGCTCCTGAGTCAAATTAAAATCTCACAAGGTACTCCCCTACTATGCCCTTCACAAAGACTCTTTGTCTGACATTTGAGTAAGATGGCCCTCAACTCCTGCTGAGCCTAGTTTCCCTGTTGCTGTGAATAGTCCCTGGCCAGATGGGCAGGGCTACCACAATTTCTGCACAACTTGGTCTGACAAGGGCCTTGCAGGGCTGGCTTTAGGATTTGCAGGCCCCAGGGCAAAGATAAAATGTGGTGACCGTGATGGCCCCTCCCCCTTGGGGGCAGCCTCTGCAGTGCCCTGGAGGTGGTCATGTTTGGGGCCCCACTAGAGGGAGTGGTGGCCCCAAAACCTGTCTTGGTGAAAACAGAGCCCAGCATGGGCCCTCAGAAAGAGCAAGGGCCAGGGTGGCCACCCCAGGTCATCCTATGGTAAGGCTGTCCCTAGGGCCTTGCCTCCCAAGATTTTGCCAAGATGACCTAAAACTGCCCGGAGGTGTATCCAGACATCATCCTGGGAATCATCTCCACTTACTCATTTTCTGGACTTCAGACCAGAGCAGCTCTACATCTTTTCTCAGGGCCTCCACCCCCCTAGGAGTGACTCTTCCAAATTCTCAGATGGTTCCTCCTCCTTGGCTTTGTCAGTGAGCTCTTATCTGGAGAGAAGCCTTCTGGGATTCTCCAACTCCTCAATGGCCTCTAATCCAGAAGCCAGATTCAAAGCATCCCCTAAGGTGCTAGGCTTGGCACTCCAGAGCTGCACTCTGATCTCAGAGTTACCCACATGGCGTATGAAATGATCCCTGGCCAACATACCCTGAGTGTATGTATCTACATCAGGGTAGGCTTTTACTATAAGGTGGTGAAGGGCAATACCGAAATCTTGACGGGACTAGGGTGTGTGTGCAGCAGACGCATCATTCATTTTTATTTTCGTTTTCATTTACAAAAAACCCTTCGTTTGGGGGGGTTTTGGTAAAGGAAAAATTTGGTTTTCATTTTTTTCAGGGTCTTTTTGTTTATTTGTTACTGCAAATTTTTAATTGCAAACAAATAAATAAAATCCCTGATTATGCGCAAAATGGCCACCAGGCCATTCTGTGCATGTGCAGCCCTTTTCCAAATGCTGCCAGCAGCGTTGGTGCCATTTTGGAAAAGGGCAGCTGGTCTGCGCATTCACAGACCAGCTGCCCTTTTCCAAAATGGCGCAGATGCTGCCAGTGCCATTTTGGGAAAGGGCATGCATGTACAGAATGGCCCCAGGTAGCCATTTTTCACATGCATAGGTGTTTTTAATTTTTGTCTTGGTAACTAAAACAGACACTTTTCTTCATTTTCATCTGTTTTCGTTACTCTGGGCTCTCATTTTCGTATTTTAATTACTAAAATGATCAGGCCATAATTCATTTTACTAATTAAACAAAACAAAAACAAATTGCACACCCCTATAAGGGACTGCCCTGTTTGCTATAAACGTAGCCTTGCATAAGTCTCTTAGCATAAGGGGCTCTAGATGCTGTTTGAAAACAGACTTCAGTCTCTTGTAATCAGTCTGGTCTTCTGGTGCCAATCCCCTTTATATCTCTCTAGCCCTTCCTTTTAATAGGAGCGGGTTGTGCAACGGTGACCCGCTCGTTTAAAAGCAGCCCAAATCAGCTAAATATTGAAGTCATAACCCAGCTGTCTCCTGTTATTGCTGGAATCCCACAATTTGTAGCAGACTGGCAAAATTTAGTACGGGGACTCCAGCTGGTTAACCAGGAAGACATTAAACTAAACAGTAAGAAGTTTTAATATAACTGGGATTAAAATTAACAGCTTATATCAGGGATCCATGTTCACTGTGTCTTCCCCATTGTCAGCAATGGGAAAAATGCAGTGAACACATATAGGTCCCTGCTTATAATAACATAGGTATTTAGCTAGAGCAAAATTAACGTTCAGGTCTAAAAAAACCACTATCCTTGACAGTGCTTTCCTCCTTTGATTGCTGCTGGGGTGGTGGGTCCCCACTTCATCCTGGGTCTCTGTTCCTCTCAGCAGCGTACACCACTGGCCACTCTGCCATCCGAGCTCTTCCTCCTATGTAGATGCTGCATGACATCAGCTCACTGTTGTTGCTGTACAGTCCCCTCATTCGTCTCAGTTGGGCAGTCCTCAGTCCTGTTATCCTCTATTTGCCTCCACACACCAGCTATTAGTCCAACTGAACTCTTTCTCTCTCTCTTTTTAAAAAAATTCTAGCCCCCTGCCACAATCTGGTTCACACTAGTGTTCTGTCCAGAGAGGGCAGGGGGAAAGAGGGCCAAAAGGCCACACCTGGCAGCACTGACCAGTTCTCCCACACTACCTTTGTAGAGGAGGCTATGGAGGCAGAGGAGAATGGTAAGTTAATACACTTGGCGGGGGGTGGGGGGAGGAGAGGGACTGGATGTGTGTGGTTGCGTTTATACAGCTGCATGCTAAAGGCTTCAGTTTATTTCATTATCTTTTCCATTATTTGCTGTGGTGACCGTGAGACCACGGAGGAGGAGCTTTAAAATCACCAGGACACAGCACATTAGCTGACAGGCAAGCTGGAGGTGTGATCAAGATACAGCACAGGTCAAGCCAGGTGGTCAGGTAGCATGAGCAATGACAGATTGAAAACCAGGGCAAGGTAGCAGATGGAGGCACAGGAAGGCTATGCCAGGGGAGTGTGTTGATAAGCCTCTGGTGATTTATCAACAGGTGAAGAGGAGGAAGTGCTGGGTGCTTCCTGTCCTGTCTCGAGGCCTTCAGAACCAGCCTTGATTGGCCATGGCCAAAGCAGTCTCCAAGGCAACGGGGAAGAATGTGCTACCTGGAGTCAGGTGGAGATGCGGCTGGAAGACCCTTCCTCTGGGGAGGCAGACACTACCTGGAGTTGGGTGGAGATGTGGTTGGAGAACCCCTGTCTGGGGAGGCAAGCACTACCTGGAGTTGGGTGCAGGCATAACACTGGCTGCTGTGGGTGACACAGAGGCCCAGAGGATGGGAATGGTAGGCACAGGAGCGGGGGTGGGAGGGGCAGCAACATGGCAGGCTATAGGGGGGGAGGCAAAATAGCAGCTGGGGAGGGCAGAGGGCAACATGGCAGCAGGGGGGGGGCAACATGGCGACATGGCATGGGGTTGGGGCAAAATGGCATACCGATGGTGGTGAGAATCAGGGCAACATGGCACAAATGGCAGTAGGTGATTTCTGTATGTTCCTTGCTCCCTTACAGTGATTGTGGGAAGAGAGACAAGACCCGCTATGATCGCAACTGCTCCAGCAGCCACAGAGGTCAGGAACTCACTTCCCCTCCCCTTCAGTGGCCTCCTGCCTTAATAACTGGGTGAGTGTCTGGCAAAAACTCAGGTCACAAGGGTGGATGGGGCGGGATGAGTTGTTGCCTTGTGGCAGGTCCATTGCAAAGGGTGCACACACAACCTCCACCCACAAGTGCCCAAAGAAGCTACCGCTTGCAGGTTTGCAATTGGCAGCGAAGGGAGAATTTGGCCTGGAAGCTTCACAGGGAGACCATGTGGCAGGCTGATAAGATCTGTAACGCCATACAGAGCATGTCCAGGGGTCACAGATGCTCTGGCAGACTGAAGTAGAGTGCAAGACTGCAGCTGCCAAGGCTTGCCTGGACTACCGGTGGGTGGATTGGAACAGGGCCCACCTCTGCAGCAGTTTCAGCGGTCTGACAACATGTTTGAGTGGGTGAGCAAGGACATGCGTGAGATGCAGGCACAAAGGCAGAACAGCCTGTTCTAGTTCATTCAGGTCCAGACTTCCCTCCTGGAGCACATTGCTACCACGACTGTAAGCATTGTCACCCAGGGCCAAGCACAATTTCTTTTTTTTTTTTTAATATATTTTTATTTAAGTTTGCTATAGAACTGACATACATTTGTTACTTTCGGTTATTATTCTTTACATAGGTAAGTTATCTTTTACCACTCAATTTCTGACATATAGCCGAGCGGTATCTGTCTGTAGGATCTGTTCCATATGCAAGCCTGTTACCTTTGTGGACTACCCCAACTGTCCACTCTAGCCTCTTTCCCCCCCCCCTTTTCCCCCCCCAGTTCCCCTCTTCCCTCCTCCCCCCCTTCCCTCCTGGCCTAATATATTTCCTTTAAACAGGTCGAGTGTTTGTATTTGTCCATTTTGAGTTTCTGTGTCAACACTGTCCAACAAGAAGACCAGTTCGTGTAGAAGCTTTGCAGGTCATCTTCCAGGCAAGCTGTGATCTTTTCCATTGAGACAACGTGCCACAGACGACGCAGCCAATTAAGTCTTGTAAGTCCTTTTGCGTGTTTCCACGTTGAGGCGATGGTGTGGACTCCCGCCAGGATTAGATTTCTGCACGTCCTCTTTTGCTGCAGGGTAAGTATCTTTTCTGGGTACAAGCCCAGTAGGGCAGTCTCTGGTCTAAAAGGCAGAGGTATCTCCAGCAGGTCATTAATTATACCCCAATTTTTTTTCCAGAACTCCTTTACCCTAGGGCATTCCCACCAGCAATGTAAGTATGTCCCGTTTTGCCCACACCCCCTCCAGCATGTCGGGGGGTAGGTGGCTTTAATTTTATTTATTCCAACTGGTGTACTATACCATCTCTGGATTAGTTTAATTTGTGGTTCCTTTGCCAATAATGACCTGGAGCAGCCTCTCATGTGTTCCCAGATTGCCTGCATGTCTCCCTCATTGATGTCTATCATAAGTTCATCTGACCATTTTGATATATATCCTGCATCTGGGAAATGGTGAAGGGCTTTGGCTATTCTATAGAGGATGGAAAACATCCCCTTCTGTCCTGTTTGATTAAACAGGAACTTCTCCAGTCCCGTAGGGGTCCTGGTGAAATTGGTCTTGTCCCTTGAGTTATTCAGGGCACTGTGTAGTCTGCAGTACATCCAGAAGTTTATCTTTTCCCCCTCTAATTCCGTTTCCAATGTATCTATAGTTTTAAAGGTATCTTGTACAAATAGGTGCATGGCTCTGGCTATCCCTCTCTTCTCCCACCTCTTTAATGTCTCCATTTCTGTTTTGTTCCAATCGGGTCCCACTTTTGTCAACGGGGTGTAGGGAGTTTTCCCTTGCACTATTTCAGCTTTTTTTTGGCAAGTGGACCATGCCCTCATGGCTGCCCCCGCAAATGGGTGGTTCTTCTCCTCCTTTCCCTTTATCACTAATTTGCCCATGCCCTCAAATAGGTCTTTGACCTGCGGGATGCCCATGACCTCCAATTCTAGATCCCTCCATTTTGGTTCAATATCCCCATTGTACCAGATTTTAATTGTCCTGAGGGCTGAAGCCATGCCGTATAATCTTAGATCTGGCAAATTGCATCCCCCACTCTCCAGCCCCGTCTTTAGAATTGATCTACGGATTCGTGGCCTCTTTTTCCCCCAAATGATAAACCTCATTATGTTGTCTAACTTCTGGTAGAATTCTTTTGGGATTGATATTGGAATGGCTTGTATTGTATATAATATTTTTGGCAATAATTGCATCTTTATTATGTTGATTTTTCCCAGCCAGGAGCATCCTAATCTGTGCCATGAGTGTTGTTTGTCTTGGAATTCTCTAATTAAAGGTAAGTAGTTTTTTTTATATAGGTCTTTGGTATTTTTAGTGAGCTGGATCCCTAGATATTTTATTTGCTCTTTTTGTATCTGGAAGTGGTCCAGGGCATCCCCCCCACTTTTTTGTGCCTGATTTAGGATCATGACTTGTGTTTTCCTGGTGTTGATCTTATATCCCGATAAGGCCCCAAATTCTGTTAGAGCTGTCATGAGCTCTGGAATCGAGGTTTGTATGTTGGTAATTGAGAGCAGCATGTCATCTGCGTATACCATAGTTTTATGTTCTGTGGTGCTGGTCTTTACCCCCGATATTCTATCATTTTGGTTTATTGCCAGGATAAGTGGTTCTATCCCTATGTCAAACAGGAGGGGGGATAGCGGGCACCCCTGTCTAGTGCCTCTACTCATCTGTAGTACTGGGGTTAATTCCCCATTAATCGCTATCTGTGCGGTGGGTCTCTTGTATATGCTTTTTACCCATTCTAAGTATTCCCCTGAAAATCCCATTTTAGATAAGGTGGCCATCAGGAATTCTTTTTCTAATCTATCAAAGGCCTTGTTGGCATCCAGGGAGATCATAGCTGTGGGTTTCTTATCTTGATTGCTTTTGTATATCAGATTTACCGCCCTCCTGATGTTGTCTATCCCCATTCTTCCACTTATAAACCCTGTTTGGTCCGGCCCTATGACGCTTTTTATAATAACTTGCATTCTGTTGGCTAATATTTTAGTGAAAATCTTTGCGTCTGTATTTAGTAGTGCTATGGGTCTGAAATCCCCACATTCCTTTCCTGTTGCCGCTGATTTGGGGCATAGAGTGATCGTAGCTGTGTAAAATGTTTCTGGCATTTCCTTTTTTTCCTTGATCTGATTATAGACTTTCACTAGCATTGGTATTATTAATTCTCCATATTCTTGATAGAACTCTGGGATAAAGCCATCTGGGCCAGGGGTTTTATTTTTTGGCAGGTCTTTAATTACCCCTTTAATCTCTTTTTGGGTAATAGGCTCATTGAGCATGTTCTTTTGGGCTTCTGTTATTTTTGGTATTTTTAATTTGCTCAGATATTGATTTATTTCCTCTCTGTTGGGGGAGTCTGATGTGTAAAGCTTCTTATAGAACTGTAGGAACTGTTCCTGCATCTCCTGCCCTGCCACATATTTCTGACCATCCGCCTGTAAGATCTGTGTTATCTGGGCCTTTTTTCTACGGTTTTTGACCATCCATGATAGGATTCTATCTGCTTTATTACTTTTCATGTAATAAAATTGTTTGGTATATCGTAATTTTTTGACCACAACCTCAGTTTCCATTGTGTCTATTAATCCCCTAACCTGTACCCTTTCCTTCAGCCCCTTCTTTGTAGGTTTGTCTTTCAGGGTATTTTCTAAATGTTTTAATCTAAGGTATAACTCATTTAGCTCATTTTTTCTCTTTTTTCTATTCCAGGAATCCAGTTTTATGTATTGGCCCCTGATGTATGCCTTTGCTGCCTCCCACACCGTTGCCTGTGACACCTCCCCATTATCATTTAGCTTGAAATAATCTACTATCTGTTGTTTAATTTCCTCCTTGTTATTTAGATTGAATAAAGATGCCTTATTTAATATCCACCTTCGTGGTCTGTGTGTTTTTTGTTGTCCTGTATTGATTGAGGCTGTTACTGCACTGTGGTCTGTGAACGCCGCTGGGCATATGTCTGCTCCGAGACAGCGTTTCCATTCCCTATCCTGCATAAATATGTAGTCAATTCTTGTGTATGACCTGTGTCTGTTGGAGAAAAAAGTGTATTCTCGGTCTCTAGGATGTTTTAGTCGCCATGTGTCCACCATTGATGCTGCCTCTATCATCTTGGCCATCTTCCTCTGCCCTTTTTTGAGGTTCCCTCCCCCTGACCTGTCCAGTTTTGTCAATGGGCTGTTTAAATCTCCTATCATGAACTGTGTCCCCCTGCCCTCTGCTTTCATCAGTTCTATGATTTTTTGCATGAATTCCACCTGTCCCATGTTAGGGGCATAGAAGTTTAGAAAGGTGTATTCCTCCCCCTCCACCAGTCCCTGCACAAGCAGGTACCGGCCTTCTGGGTCTTTAATTATTTTTTGTTTTTTGAAGTTCAGTGTACGGGCCATAGCCATAAGCACTCCTGCCTTTTTTTTCTTTGCATTAGCAAAGTACACTTGGTCATAATATTTGTCTCTGACCCTACTATTATCTTTCTGCAGTAAGTGTGTCTCCTGCAGTGCAACCACCTGTGATTTTAACCTTTTCACATATTGCCATGTTTTTTTCCTTTTTGTTGGACAATTCAGTCCCTTCACATTCAATGTGCATATTGTAAACTCAGCCATATTCCTTACTTAGTTTTTGATCTGTCACTCTCCCTGTTACCATTTCTTTTTGTTTGTCTAAAGGCCCTTGCAATCTTCTGTCCCCCCCTCTCCGTCTTTCCCTTCTCCCCCCCTCCCTCCCTCCTCCCCCCCCCTTTCCCTCCCTTTCTCATCTGAAGGTTTTGTAGGAACCTTCCAGGGGTATGCCATGGAGTCGCTATTCTCCGCTATCCCCCCCGACAAGCCCTTCCCTTATTATTTTATACATTACAATTTCTTGAAATGCCTTAATATTGTCCCAGTGTCTCTTTGTTCCCGGTTTAGCCGTCTTCCCACCATCTCTTGACCAAGCTACGCTGCTGCTTCTTCCTCTGCTATTCTTCCCAGTTCTGGCATCCTTGCAGCCATGTATCTCTCCAGCGCCTTTATATCAGAGAAGTTTCTTCTTCGATCTTTATGAATGAAGGAGAGTATTGCAGGGTATCTGATCTGTGCTTTTATGCCATGTGTTGCTAGCTTTTCTTGTATCTGGAACCATTTTCTCCTTCTTGCCACCGTGGCTGGGGCCAGGTCTGGTTGTAAAGTGATCCTGCACCCTTCAAATCTCAGGTCTCTGCTCTTTCTGGCTTCCCACAGTATCTGTTCTTTTTCTTGATACCGTAAGCATCTAAATATCAGTGCTCTTGGGGGGTCGCCCTCTTTAGGCCTGGGGCGCAGGGTTCTGTGTGCCCTGTCCACTTCGATCTCATGCAGGTTGGTGCACTGTGGGAGGATGGCCTTCAGGACTTTATGCACTAGATCCCTTCCCCCCTGGGCCTCTGTGGCCTCAGGGATTCCTTGGATCCTAAGATTATTCCGTCTGCCCCTGTTTTCTAGATCCTCAATTTTGTGCTGGGCCCCTCCCAGTGCCTTCTCTATGTTCTGTAGGCGCTCCTCCCAGGCCTGGTTCTGGCCTTCCCTCTCCTCCATTCTGGTTTCCAGACTTGTAACCCTCTCCGCCATCCCATCCAATTTTTTATTTAAAGTGTCCACCACGCTTGTTACCTTCTGGATTCCGTTGTTCAGGATCTCCCATTGTTTCTTGGTGGCTTCATGCTGGGTGGTAATAGTGTATGTGAGACAGGCTAGTTGCTCTGCTATCTCTGGCTGCTCCCCCGGCCTGGATCTCGTTGCCACCGCCATCTTTGCACGTGGTGAGTCTGGCACCCCTTCCCCTCCACTCACTTTCTTCTGCAGATTTTCTGGGCTCTCTCGCCCCTGGGGCTCGTTTTGTTTTGCTTTTGGGGGGCCAGGGGGGTTCCGCTTTAAGGTCTTCCCCATGTGCGGCTCCGGGTAGTTGTTTTAAGGCTTTTTTTTTTTTTTAAGGCATTTGATGTTGGGCCGTCGGGAGCATTTCGCCGGCACAGCTACTGCATGTGCATGCCCAGTGGCTCCCCTGAAGAGAAGAAAGCCTCTGCTGCCATGTTCTCAGCCTGTTCTGGGCTACTGTCACAGCAAGGCCCTGAAGTCTCCCCTTTGGAATTACCTTTTCCGGGCAAGGATTTTACAGTTTTTCTGTTCCTCCTGCTCCTTCTTGGTTCCTGTTTCATCAGCTCTACTTTCGGGGTGTGTAAATTTTAGTTTATCCTTTTTAAAAAAGGAGTAATAACATAGGCCTCACTGGAGCTTTCACCAAGTGCAGCTACTTTCCACGCATGCCCCCTGGTGGCCCTCACCAAGCACAATTTCCTGACCCCCACTGGCTGTTCACATCTCCATATGGAGAATCAGAGTGGCCGCCCTGGTATCCCCCGTACTCCAGGGAAAGCAGCACCCAGGCCCGCTCTGCACTGCAACCATGTCAGGGAACAGTGCCTGGCCCTGCCAATCATTCCCGCATGCCTTCCGTGAACATGCTGCCTCAACAGGATCTGCAGGGGGAGGATCAGGAAAATGTCCCACCCACCCATCTCGTCACCCAAGCAAGCACACCAAACAGTTGCCCCCAAGCGGAGCATGCACAAATAATAATATTATTCATAATAATTTTATGTTTGTGTAATATAGATCTTTTATTTTTTATAAGCCATGATTTCCATGAATCTTTGGGGGCAAAGAGGGGTGTTTGGGAAATGTGAGTGTGGGGAATGAGGGCTTTGAGGTTTGAGTGTTGGGAGGGGAGGGAGAAAGGGAAGAGGGGAAGGGAATGCTTTGGGGTTGGGTATGGAGTGATGGGAGTGGTGGAGGAGGGAAAGGCCTCTGGCCATAATTTAGAAGACAGAGAAGGTCTCTGTGGGGTGGCCATGAGAAAGGGTGATAATAACCTCTCAGGGAAAGATCTCCTTCCAAGTGCTACTGAGCATAGGGACCCAACAGGGAAAAGCTTTTACAACTTTTAATAAAGTTTGTTCGCCTTTCATAAACCTTGATTTGTGTGCTGCCTTTTTTTAAAAGGAGGGTTGTTTTTAAGCGGTAAGGGGGGTTTGAGGGAAGTTTGGTGGGGAATGACAATAGGAAACTCACTGGGAAAGCTGGCAGCCAGCTACTGCAGGAATTGCAATAGGAAATGCACAGTGAAAAGCTGCTGGTCAGATGCTAAGGGATGGATGACGGGGACCTGTGATGTGATAAGGGAAGGCTTGTCCTGGCCGGGACTACTAGGCGGATGAATCCTGTTGCTTTTGGGGAAAGGGCTGCAAGGTACAGGGGTGGGGTCCTGTGTCCTAGATGGCCCGCACCCACTAGGGCTTCTCCCACATTTCTTATCTTCTTTGTTTGGCTGCATACAGGGTGCTGTGGTAGCAACTACACTGGGGTCCCTTCACTCAGGGCCCCTATCCCCACACCCTGCTTGCCTGAAAATCCGGTACAGCAGCTCAGTCCTCCCGGGGGAGCATTCACGTTCCACAGACTGGGCTGGCCCCTCTCCTCCTGCATTGCCCCAGGTTCTGGAACCGAGGTGCAACCCATGTCCGGCTTCATCTGCCCCTGTCCTGGGTCCAATCAGGCACCTTCAGCTGAGGTCATTGATGTGGCAACCCTGTTGTTATAGTTGTTCCCTGTTTGCTCCCTAGAGGACACATCTGTCCCTGCATCTTCGGAATCTCAAACCCTGGCCACCAAGACGATGCTCTGATATCTGACCAATAAAGGATACTGAGTGCATAAGGCTGCAAGGCCAAGTACCAATGCATTAACCACAAGTTAGTGTCCTTCATGGTCTGGGGCCATCGTAAAGGGACATGGTTGGTGACCAACATAAACTGGGCCCCTAGCAGGTAATATCACAGAGCGTCCATGGTCCAATGCACTGTCAAGGCCTTCCTTTTGACCACCATGTAGGTCTTCTCCTACAGAGTCAGTTTCCTATTCACATAGACAATGGGATGCTCCTTGCCATCCACCAATTGAGACAACCCAACCCTGGTGTTGGGCTGGCTCTCAACCCAACACCAGATGCATCAGTTTGGAGTAGGAAGGGCTTCATGAAATCAGGAATGTACAGCACAAGCGCCATGCACAACTTCCGTTTTAGTGTCTGAAAGACTTGTTCATGCTTAGATCCCCACTTTGCCTTTGAGGCTTTCTACCATCCTACCAGATCTGAGAGCAGTGCTGCTAAGGAGACAAAACAGAGAACGTACTGGTGATAATAACCAGCCAGCACTAGGAATCGCTGAACTTTAAACTTTGTATTGGGTTGGGGTCAGTCTTGCAAGGCCTGAACCTTATCCAAGATGGTTATCCCCTTTCCACTGAACATAAGTAGTGCCATACTGGGTCAGACCAATGGTCCATCAAGCTCAGCACCTGTCTCCAACAGTGGCCAATCTTGGTTGCTTGGAAGAAACACCCAACAGATTACTATGGGGTGATCCATTCTGTGTTCACTCCCAACTCCTGACAGTAAGAGGTTACGTTCCATAAAACCTATCCAGATAATAGCTGCTAATGGACCTATCCTCCAGAAACGTATTCAATCCTTTTTTTAAACCCAGCTATACTACTGGCCTTGGTCACCTCTTCTGGCAACAAATTCCACAACTTAATTTTGCATTGAGTAAAGAAAGTATTTTTTTTCCTATTTGTTTTAAATCTGCTACTTGTTCATTTCATGGGGTGCCCCCTAGTTCCCTATTAACTATTTGAGAGGGTAAATAATGGTTCCCTATTAACTTGTTCCACAACACTCATGATTTTATAAAATTCTACCATATTCCCTATCAATCTTTTCCAAGCTGAAGAGCTTTAATGTATCAAGCCTCTCTTCATAGGGATGCTGTTCCATACCCTGCATCATCTTTGTTGCCCTTCTGTGTACCTTTTCTCTTTCTACTGTATCTTTTTTTAGATGGGGTGACCAGAACTACACACAATACTCAAGGTGTGGTCGCAACATAGATCTATATAGAAGCATTATGATATTTTCTGTTTCATTCTCTATTCTGCTGTGCCCTTGTCTCCTTTGCAGATCAGTATGCTGAACAGGGCACCCAGAGGGGCAGCTGGCAGCCTCATACAGTGCAAAGCCCTCAGACAGAATCATAGAATCTTAGGGTGCTTTCCCACATTATAAAGAAGTCTGTCTTGTTTTAATCTGGTTGTTTAAGATGCACATTTCAATTTGCTATTCCCCATTCTGCTTTTCTCTGCATTTGAGTTTAGTGCACATTGTAAAATTGTGCATTATAAACATTCCCACATTCAGTTTGATGTGCATATTTCTCTTGCTTTTATCTGCATTCTCAGCGTCACAGAAAGGAAACCAGAAATGACCTTTCTCCCCTCCTCTGGAAGCGGTTTCTCCCACCACTCCGGAGGCTCTTTCCCTCCCTTATTTGCCATGCCTGGAGCAGCATCAGCTCTCTGTGGACTTCCATTATCCCGGAAGATTAACAGAGGATTCCTGTGCATTCCTTTGTGCACTGCATTCCCATGTTGAAAATATGTGCATTATGTGAATGTGGTTTCAATGCAGCATTCACGGAATCAATCTATGCGCGTAATTTAAAACGTCCTTATTCAAGATGGTTTGGGTCACCCTGTAATGCACTTTTCAAGCATGCACATTGAATAGAAAATTTGTGGATGAAGGCATTCTCAAGTGACTGAAATATTTGGATAAAATAATAATATGCATAAATCAATGTTGTGGGAAAGTGCCCTTAGAGTTGGAAGGTATCTCAGAGGTCATGTAGTCCAACCCCCTGCTCAGCACAGGAAATCCACACTTACAGCATTCCTGACAGATGGCCATCCAGTCTCTGTTTGAAAACCTCCAGTGAAGGAAAGCTCACCACCACCGTAGGCAGTCTGTTCCACTGTCGAATAGCTCTTACCGTTAGAAATTCTTCCTAATGTTTAGCCGACAGATACCCACCTGTCTCCTCCCCTCCATGGCAGATGGGGTGCAGCATAGAGGGAGTGCCAGAAACTGAGCAGGAAGCTATGCAAGGTTTTTGCAGAGGATTCTCTAAAGAGTGGGGCCTAGTGGGCTCCACTGCCCATCTTGCCACACAGTCGACCCTGGCTCCACTTCCAGCTTGCATGGCTCATTGGATATAAACAGACGCACCACAGCTCCAAATTTGCCCACAGATACCCCCATTACTCACAGGGTTACTGGTCTGTGTGAAGAACACCCGCCAGACATGCATCATAGAGCAGACTGGGGCTGCTCCGGGGTAGTCCAGCATGGCATGCTCTGCAAGATCCAGGAGCATGCCGCGCAGAGCAGGCTGGCCAAACCTGGGGCAGTGGACAAACGCAGCACTTCTGCGGGTCCCTTGGGGGGACCCATGGAACACCTCTGTTCCTGTCTGTCTTTTGCTGCATTGAACACCATAGAGTTACAGACAGCTGCCTAGAATGTCACTAGAGTGACCTGTGGCTCTATGCATCCAGTTAGTCTGATGTGGCCCCAGGCAGAGCTGGTAGATGAAGATTGCAGAGTGGGCCCACGGGCCAGCTTCAGGCTCCCTGTCCATCTGAAAACACCCATTGTCTCTTGCATGCAAACTCCTAATGCTGCTTTCCATCACTCCACAGTAGCATTCAGCTGCAGTGATATCAAGCAGTGAACAGCACAGAGATGAAGTCTTAGGTCAAAAGCAAAGCACAGCTGACTAAGGAACCCAGTCTGGGAGAGCATGGTGTGGACAATGGCACATGGGAGAGAATCAGCACAATTAACACCCCTGGTTGGTTCTGTCTCTCTCTCACATAAACACTAGAGGTGGGATCCCGGGGCAATTACCGGATACCGGATTTACCAGTTTCCGGTTCTCAAAGAACCGGATTCTCGGATTAAATCCGGTATCCGGTACCGGTTTTATTCCATTGATTTCAATGGGGCACTGTGTCCCCATTGAAATCAATGGAATACAATTCCTCCCCCCTCCCCCTCCCAGGCTGCGCGGGTGGAAGGGGGGACACCCCCCACCCACCCTGC
>QEPC01002862.1:165558-181492 GCA_003113815.1 Sphenodon punctatus
TTTTGCTGCTGTTGCTGTCCCAACACCGAAGGTATGCCCTATGGACCGAAAACTGTCAGGAGTAGCCAACTTCCATAGGGCAATAGCTAGCCGTTTGTTTTCCAGTATGCTGCTCCTCATAACAGTGTCCCTTTTCTTTATTCAGTGTTTTATGCAGTCTAGAAGCTCATAAAATACGGTTCTGTTTATTCTGAAGTTGGCTTCCCATTGCTTTTCAGTCCAATTCATAGCAACTGTCTCCCACCACACAGAGAACTTGGATGATTGCCATTGAAGTCTCATGGTAGGCTTCACAACTACTGCGTCCTCAACGACCATTTGTACACCATCCAAAATTTCTATGACAGCTGTCAGTAGAATAGCATTCCTTCTTTCAAATCCCTGGAAAGGTCTCCTTGTCAGAGAGTGGCGGGATGGGAATAGTATCATGAACCGCTGCCGTGACATTACCTTAAGGAGGATTATACTGATCCTGATCCATGTTCTCAACATAAAAAGCAAAGACATCTGCCTAATGTGTCGCAAACGGGCTATTGCCATGTCTTGCACTTGTACCAGGTGCATGGCTATAAAAACAGCCCTTATATATAGGCACTCGAGATCGTTTTGAGTGTACATTATGCCAGAAAAAATTAACTGATTGTAAAAAGGCACGATTCTCCCAAGTCCCTACCTCCCTACGGTCCTGCCAAACTCTCCTTACACTGATTGGTTGATAACGTGTCGCTCATACCTGGACCCGCCTCCAGCGTTCTACGTCTGATATGAATATGCACACTTCCGGAAGTGCAGAGGATGACGTGATGTCATCCGGGTATTGAAGACCAACACGCAATCTGGCTGAACACACACCTCAACACTCAACCACGTCACGTATAAAAACGGGCCTGTAATCAGGTGTGTTTACTTCGTGTCCATAAACACCCCGGTAACACCTTTCCCTCGTCGCGTGTAAAAATGGCCTGTGTGTCTGCCTGGGGCTCCGGGTGCGCAGTGTGTGTGTGTAGCCCGCGTGTGGGCTTTTTCCAGGAACGCCTCCTCCCATGTGGTGTACCTGGCTGCGTGGGCGCCACCACAACCAGTCCCCCTGCATTTTATCTTCTCCTTGGGCCTCGCAAATCCTAAGGCTGGCTCTGCCCTTGTGTGACAGTGCTCGAGGTGACTATTATTTGTCCCTGAGCACAGGAGGCTGGATCCTGGCTCTAGATTTGACCCTTGACCTCTGTTTTGTTCTCTGGAACATCTGCTGCCTAGAGTACAGGTCCTGAGTTGCAGGGAAGCATGGCGATGCTCACAGCTGTGACATTGTCCCAAGTCAGGAGCACTATGGTGGGTGAGTGTGCTGCTTCCTTCAAGCACTTACAGTTTCTGTCTGACCTTTGAAAATGTCTATTCAAATATAGTGTAGAGAAAGTAAGGTTGCCATGTTGGTCCCAAACATAGGCAATAGAGACAAAGTAGTACAGTGATAACTTTTATTGGACCAACTACAGTTGGTGGAGTTATGCAAGCTGTTGGGCTTCAGAGTCCTCCTGACTTGTCTGATGAAGGCCTCATGGAGGTATGCAAGCTTGAATACCTCCACAACCATAGTTGGTCCAATAAAAGATATGGCACTGTACTATTTTGTCTTTATGGTTTATTCAAATATAAACCTCCTGAGTGAGACTGTACCTGCCCCCTATAGCGCACAGGACTAGCTACTATACAGAATGGCAGTTCTTGGGTTCTTTGCACCAATGGAAAGCTGTCAGTCCTCAATGTTTTTTGACTCCACAGCCAGCACATGCATAACCACAACTTCTTTCACACTGGACTAGTGTTAGTCTACTGCTTGTGCAGCTCAGAGGCATGGAGCGAGCTCAGAGTGCTGGTCCCTGTGGCTCTACCACTGCTTGTCCTTGGAGGGTGTTTGCCTGTCTGAGGGAGAAACAGGGCCTGGAAGGCCCACATACTCCCAGTCAAGCCAGTAGCTGCCCCATTAGCACCCAGCACACACCCAGGGACTGCCTGTGGCCTGCAATATCTAGGAACACTAGGAAGTGGCACCCTGCCCCTTACAGGCTACAGCAGTCACCGCCATCTGTCTAGTTGCAGTTGTGTCATGTAGGTCTCCCTTTGGGGAGGTCTCTGATTGTCTCTCCTCCACCCAGCCCCGTCTGTCTCTGCATGACTGAAGACAGCTTCCCTTGGCTGTGCAGCGGGAGGGTAGTAGGGGTCATTTCCGGCTGTAGCTCTTTGCCTGTGCGGCTCTGGAAGAGTTACCCCAAGCTGGGATTAATAGGCTCTGTTTGTCTGGACTGTGACTCACCAGACTCTGTGGAGAGAGCCAGGTTTTGGGCCCGTGCATTTATGGACCCAAAGAATATAGCTGAGGCCCAAATATGTCAAGATCAAGTAACTTTGAGGCTATTTCCATCCTCCCAAAAATGCAGCCCAGAGCCTGACACTCAGGCCGCTTTTAGACGAGCGGCGCTCCAGTTCACATCGGCGGTGTGCATATTTTGAAACTTCCGCCTGGTCTAATTATACGAGACGGAAGTGGCTTAATATGCGCATATTACGGCTGAGGCGCATTTTTAAAGTGTGCGAATTAAATACCTCGATTATGAGGCGGAAGTTTCAAAATATGCGCGACGCCGACGCGAACTGGAGCGCCACTCGTCTAAAAGCGGCCTCAGTCACCGCACCAACAACGGCTCTCTGAGAATGGAATAGCAGTGCAAAGTGAGTGGGGGTGTAGCTCCTCCACCAAGTTCCACCCTGACCCCCAAAATGGTGATGACTCCACGCAGAGCCAGCCTTAGAATTTGCAGGGCCCAGGGGAAAATAAAATGCAGGGGCCCCTTGGGGACACCCTCCACAGAGCCCCGAAGGTGGTCATGTTTGCCCCTATACCCTGCCCTGGTGAAAAAAGGTTCCACTGCAGAGCCCCCAGAAAAAGCAGGGCCCAGGGCGATTGCCCCAGGTCACCCTGTGGTAAGGCCGACTCCACCCACTCATCCAGCTTCTGGGAAATTCTAGTGCTATGGGAGTGGGGGGAGCAGATTGCCACAGGGGCAGTCTTCTTCTTAATTTTGGTTCCCTTCATCACTTGTGGGGGTAGCTGCATATGAGGGGCCAAAGTTAAGGAGGGGGTCTTCCCCCTGCACCCGAAACTCAGGGGGTCTGTTCCTGCCATCCCACCAACTTTACACACATGCACATTTGCTAGAGATTTGCCACCTTTACCTCTGCTTGTCCAGATCATGCCCACTGGAGGCAGTGCTGACTCTAGGTCATTTCATAGCAATTCTATGGGTGCATTAGGCACTTTGGCTGCTTTATAAACACTCCTGGTCCCTAGTCACTTGCATTGCCCTGCCCTCAGTATTGTGGAAAAGGAAGGTCTGCTTGGCATAATGATGCCAAATCCTCTTTGCTCCACCCTCACGTTGTAGCAGGTCAGCAGTGTCTCTGAGGAGGGGGAGTATGGTGCTGAGTTTAGGGGTGCTGTTCTAGTGCTGGCAGTCTCCACAGACCTGGGTTGTGGGAGCTTTAGGAGCTGGAGGGGGTCTGCTTCATCATTTTCTGACAAAGGCAGGTGTCTGTGTGGTGGGAATAGCAGCTGCTCAGCCGTAGGCTGCATTCTCGCCTTACCTTTTTTCACACGTATAGGTTATATCCAGAAATTTCACGAAGGCCTGAATGCACCTACCCACATAAAAGAGAGGACCTGGCGTATTTAGAAAAGCAGATGACTGGGCAACCAAATTGTACTTCTACAGTGACAGGAGTCACTGTTTCACCAATAATAAAGCATGTGAACAGTCGATGTTTCATATCCAGACGTTTTTCAGTATGTGCACATGATCTTGGCTAGAAATCCGTTGGGAAACCCTTCACACCCAGCATATTGGTGATTTCCTGCATCCGGGGACTGTAGTTACGGGCTGCATGTCCTCCCACCCTTAGGGAAGCTTTCTAAACCCTTGGTTAGGTGCAGCTTATGTGACGGGGGTATTTTTACTATCCTTTTTATTGCGGAGAAGTGCTTCCTGTTCCTGCCAACATCCTCACCCAGGAAGTGAAGTGGGCAAGGGACAACGGGATAGGAGGAGTAGAAGGTGGGGGTTAATGTGTTTGTAAGCACTCTTCTGGAACGCTTACCACAAGATGTGAATGGCCGTTTGCAGATTAGGACCTTCTGGTGGTGTTTCAAGGGAGACTGGATGGGAGTGCAAATGCTCCCTCCTGCATTAATGATGTCACAGAGCTTTCCACATTATTTGAATATGTGGAGAATCAGCACAGATGTGAAAGCAGCCTTAGCTCTGCCTCAACACCACCAGGGTGCCTACAGCTGAGGCAGCTAGCAGGGTAGCTTTATGGTTTGAGTTGCAGGAAAGTGCTGCTGGGTCAAATTGCCCTCTGCCACCCCAGTCGTACTCTACTCCAAGAACAGCCCCCACCACAGCCCAGTCGCCTCCACCAGAACTCTCCCTCCTCAGAGACACTGTTGATTTCCTAGAGCATGAGGGTGAGCAAATAGGATTTGGCCCCCATAACTCCAGAACTACTCCCTTCTTGGTCCAGCCTCAGTCAGCTTGCCTTTTCCCTCCCAGTTGCATGTGGACAGGACACTCATGCTCCCTGCTGAACCACTGACTGGTGAGAAGCAGGAATGTCCTCGCAGCACAAAGCCCAGTCCCTGTATGAGGCTGCCCCTGCCAGTAGAGTCTGTGTTGCAGAGAGGCCAGGGCGTACAAGAATAGGTGCCTTGACCCTACTGTACTACTGCAACAGCCAGTGGCAGTGGTCCAGGCCCATCGTCCCCCATGAGGAGGGGGGTTGTTTGTATTTTAATGTTTCTATCTCTTATATGTTTGTTTTTGTTTTGTTAGCCACCCTGAGCTGCCTTGAGGGAAGGGCAGGATGAACATTTAAATAAAATAAAATAAATAATGGGTAACAGGAAGGGGGCTGAGTGAGGGCACTGTCATCTGGGACTGGAACCAGCCCTGGCAAGCACCCAGCATTCTCCCCAGCACTTCAGCCACAGTCCCAGAGGCACAGCTTGCCCATATTGCCCAATGCCACTGGGAAGCCTGAAACACAGGGGCAGGAAGGTGCGTGGGACAGTCTGCTATAATGGCTTTCCTTGTTGCCTTGCTATAGATCTGCCAGTACAATGGGTGCAGATGGAACCCCCAGCAACAAGTGCGCAGCAGAACCAGGACCTGTGGCCACAACTGGAGGAGCACAGAGGATTTGGCAAAGGAGCTGCTTGTGGGCAGAGAACACCATCAAAAAGGGAGAGACTGCTCTAAAAGCCAGCTCCTATTTAAATGGGCAGAGAACGGCATGGACAGAGGGCACAGGCAGTTGGTGCCACAGAACACAAGGTCTTTGCTGCTGAGGCCCACCTGGAATGCTGGCAAGAGGACGGGCACTGGACCCACCTCTGGCAGCAGTCTGAGTAGTTGGACAGCATGAACAAACAGCAAGCAAGGAAATGAGTGAGTCGTGGGCACAGATGCAAAGCAGCCTGTTCCAGTCCATTCACCAGAGCACCCTACTTGAGCATGTTGCTGCTGCGATTACGAGCATTGTTGCTCAGGAGCAGGTGCCATTTCCCAACATCCATCAGTCATTCATGCCCCCCTACATGGAACCCAATTGCCCGCCCTGGTTACTTGGTTACTTGATCAGTTAAGCTAGTATTGCATGTTGTTGTTTTTTTATGCACCTTCTGTATTTACTCTGAACCAATATCTGTTAATTCTTATATAAGATTTTCTCGTTATAAAGTTTGTGTCTATGGTTACTGGCACTGAGCACTAACTGGAGAATCTTGATTTAACACCAAGATGAGCCTAGCCATTTTACTTTTCTGATGACTATGGAGTGCTGAGATGACACAGGGTTAACCCCTTATAAGTTGGCACGCTCTGAGGAAAGTAGTGCCCAGTGGTTACTGTAAGCAGGGTAACTGAGTTGTGTCTGGTCCAGTGGTCCTTTAGGGGACAGTCAGAGGAGGGGTACCCTCAAATCCCAGTCACACAAAGCAACAGAGCATCCTGAAGTTTGCAACCCACTCAGCATCTCCCCATGGGTACAGCATGTTCTCCCATCAGTCTGTACTTTTCTCCTTCACTCAGACAAGCCTCTCAGTGGGTACAGCCCTGCGCATGGCATTGGTGATTGAAGCCACGTCTCCCAACACGTACCTCTCTGCATACATCAGCTGCCCTTGAACAGCTTTGATACTCCCCAGCACAGTCTGTTGTCATTGCAGGTCAACAAGCGCACGGTGTCAAAGCAGGAGCCACTTCCGCGTTGTGTTGTGCCCCACTATCTCAGCCAGAGATCGAGCACGAGCCTTTCTGTGCCTTGACATCACATTACACCAATGACAACAGTAGGCAATCTATTGGATTGCTTGCAGGTTCTGCTTAGCAGCAGAAAGGCAGGCCTGGAGCATAACAAGCACAAGGAAGTTCTTTGCATGTCTCCATGGCTGCACTTCCAGCATCTGTGAACTCTGTGGATCACGTACCAAATGTTTTGAACAGCATCAAGAGCTGGACTAATGCATAACCAAGATTGGCTGCGCACCACACACAAGTTGTTATTGGCTGCTTTTGGTCATGTGGTGCTAGGGGAATGGTGGTGTGCTATGCATTAGCTCTTATTGGCTGCTGTTGGTTGCGTGGCATTACAGCCCAACTACTGGATGAAAAACTTTTTACCAAGCTTCTGCTGTGCGTGTGTGTTGATGCACCTGCACTGTCTATCAAGGTAGCAATTAAAATGCATAGACATTCCTATACAAACACATCAGTGCACAAGAAAATACGTCTAAAATATTGCAGATTTTAGCATCATGGAAACATGCAATCCCCCCACCCACCCTAATTCAGTCCCTGCTGCCAAAAGCCCAGTGGAACAGAATGGTCTTGCATTGCCTCTGGAAGGCACATTGCTTGAACACAGGTGGACCTCCTGGGGGAAGGAGTTCCATGGCAAAGGTGCAACAGCTGAGAACGCCCTCCTCATAGCTGAGACCCCACGAAAAACTGAAGTCTCCAGGAATGCACCCCCAGCCGATTCCAGACGCCACAATGGGACATGGAGAGCCCCATATAGATGGGGCCTAGGTCATTTAGGGCTTTAAAGGTCATCACTAGCACCTTGAGTTGGGCCCAGAAGACTATTGGTTGGTACCCAGTGCAGTGAACACAGAGCACCGGTGTTATGTGCTTGTGGTGACGCTTTCCCATATGGAGGAAAGCTGCCACATTCTACACCAACTGCAGCCTCCAAACCATCACCAAGGGTAGCCCCACGTAGAGCGCATTACAGTAATCAAGAGTGATGAAAGGTAATTGAGGTGATGAAAGCATGAATGACAGTGGCCAGATCTGAGTCCAAAAGAAAAGGTCACATCCTCCTCACCAGATGGAGTTGTTGAAAGGTGCTCCTGACCACTGCCATGACCTGGCAGTCCAGGCGCAGCAAAGGATCCAGGAACACTCCAAGTCTGCAAACCCCATCAACCAGAGGGGGCCAAACCCCATCAATAAGAGAGGTCCTAATCCCCTCTAGGACACACGACTAGTCAACCATCATCATCTCAGTCTTGTCAGGATTCAGCCTCAGTCGACTTGCCCTCATCCAGTCCCCCACTGCAGTCAGGCAACGGGTAAGCACCGAGACTCCAGGACCTGGGTCAGATGAAAAGGAGAGGTAGAACTGGGTGTCATCAGCATATTGATGGCACCGCACCCCAAACCTCTAAATGATCTTACCCAGCAGCTGCATATACACGTTGAACAAGGGGACAGAATGGAACCCTGTGGGACCCACAAAGGAGATTCCCAAGGAGATGATGAGCAATTGCTCAACACCACCTGCTGAGACTTCCCGGCCAAGAAAGAGCAGAATCACTCAAGCGCAGTCCCACGCACTCCAGCCAGGTCCCGCAGATGAGTCAACAACACCTCATAATCAATTATTTCAAAAGCCGCTGAAAATATCTAATAAAATCAACAGAGTAGAATTTCCCCAGTCTAACTCCAGGTGAAGGTCGTCGACCAAGGCCACAAGCATAGTCTCTGGGCCATGCCCGGGATGGAAACCAAACTGTGAAGGGTCCAAGAATCTGATAGCATCCAGATGTGCCTGCAGCTGAGGAGCCCCATTTGCTCAATAACCTTCCCTAAAAAGGGAAGGTTAGAGAGAGGCCAATAGCAGGCAGGGGAATCAACATCCAATGATGCCTTCTTAAGTCAGCTTGGCACTCTGCCCTCCCAAAGGGAGACAATGATCACCCCAGCCAGCATTGGCCCCAACATCTCCCGACTGGCTTTCACCAGCCAGGATGGGCATGGATCTAATTCACAACTTCTGGCTCGCACAACCCCCAGCACCTCCTCCATGTTGGTGGGCAACAATGACTGAAACTGACACTCCTCCCTCTCCCCCCCCCTAAAAAATGACAAGGCTGGGCTTCCATAACCCCCAGCTCTGACTCTGCACCAGAAATGGTCGTGCTAAGGTCGTGGTGAATATGAGCAATTTTATCTGCTAAGTAATCGATAACATGTCACAGCGGGCACTGGACCCCTTTAGTTCCTGGTGGAGACAGTCTGGACTGTCCAAACCCCTCACCACTCAGAAAAGCTCCACTGGACATGACTTGACTTTGAAGATGCTATGATGGCAGCGAAGAAAATCTTCACTGCCATCACAGCCATGGCATAGTCTTTCAAAAATGATCTGTGCCACAAGCAGTCGGATTCAGTTTGAGTCCTGTACCACTTGTGCTTTAACCACCTACCCTCCTGCTTCTGCCACCTCAGGTCCTCCATATACCAGTGGGGGTAGATGTCTGGGAGCTACCATGTCAGCGGTCTCAGTCAAGGTGTTATTCCATAATACGATGAGTTCACCGATAGGGCAGTCGTTGGGGTCTGTGGGAAACTCCCCCGGAGAGTTCTGGAAATCAGTTGGATCCATGAGTCTCCGGGGGCAGACCAATCTAATAGGTCCAGCATCCCAATGGGAATGCTGGAACCAAGAGGGATTCCCAACACTGCAGAATGGGAGACCCCGATAAAACTGTGTACTGCTTCCAGTCAGTGCATCACTGTGAGCTGTGGATGAGAGAAACCAGATGACAGCATTGAAAGACGGATTGCTTTCAATTTCATTTTTTACTTTCATGTTTACTTTTCATTATTGGCACTCAAAGTATGAAATTTGCTACTTAAACTCAGCATTATGTGCATAGCAACTGGTTAATTACAGTCGCCAAGTGCTGTCAGATATAAACCCAGGTATGAACTGCCAGGGGTGGGCAGGGTAACATGACTCTGGGAGGTGGTCCAGCACCTAATAGTCCAGAAGAAACATCTGGGGTGGCTTCTTTTTCCCATGGTTCACTGTGGCTGTGAGTCATGACAGGGGGCAGGATATTGAAAAGGTGGGGTTGGTGGGTGGAGCAAGACAGGGAAGAATGCTTGTCTGTATATTAGGCTGGTCATGCTAAACCTGTGAGTGAGGGATGAGTAGTGTGGGCACATGAAATACATGCAGGGAGCTGCCTGTTTGTTAGGCTCTCCATGCTAAACCTGTGAGTGGGGACTGCACGGAACAAACCTGGACTCCAGCAAGCTATGGTCTCATTTGTGAGTCCCAGCAGCCCCGCTGAGTTCAGAACCCTAAAAGTGATCTGAAAGTCACAAGACAGCATAATGCTGCTGCACGTTGTATCCATTTTGGGTGGCATTGGCAATCTCCTGCCAGAAGCCACCACAATTGGAGATTCCTCCAATTTCAGCTGAGGCTCAAAGTCCTCACAAATCAAACACCTTCCAGAGACTCAAGAAAAACAACCACTATTCCAAACATTGTGGTAAATCACAAGAGCTGGTGAAATGGGGAGTGGCTTTGGCTGCTTTATGGCCTCAGGGGCTAGCACAGGGGAGGAAGACAGCAAGGCTGCAATCCTGTGCCAGAGTTGAGATAGGGCAAAAGCTCAGTGTGCTCTGGTGGGAGGGCAGGCCTCGACTCCACAAGCAGGACCGTGGTGGTGGACGTGAGTGGACAGAGGTGAATTTCATAGTTAACCCTCTAGTGTTTTGGGGAGCCACAGGGTGAACTCGCATGTAACTCTGCTAAACTCCTATGTTTGCGGCGCCCCGGAAGCTGTATAAACAACCCTGGATGATCCCCCAATCGCTGTTATGTGTGAGTGAAGCACTCCAATTTCCAGCCCTACTTTAAACTCTGTATCTGAATTTACAGAGGGGCTGGAACTCAGGCCGATTTTAGACGTGCAGCTGGATCAGGCGCGGGACCGGCAAAACAGCCGCGGCGCTGTTTTAGACAAACCGAAAGCGGAAGTTGTGCACGTGATCCGAGGCCGCGCATTCTTTTCCGGCCGCGTATGTCACCCCAGAGAGATCAGGGTGGTTCACTCGCGGTCAGCAAAGAATGCACGGCCCCGGATCACGTGCACAACTTCCGCTTCCGGTTTGTCTAAAACAGCGCCGCGGCTGTTTTGCCGGTCCCGCGCCTGATCCAGCTGCATGTCTAAAATCGGCCTCAGTGTCTCACTCACATGCAACGGCGATCTGGGGATCATCCAGAACTGATTATATGGCTTCCGGGGCCCCGCAAACATAGGAGTTTAGCAGTTATGTGTGAGTTCACCCATTGTATCCACTCAATCCCTACATCCCTCCCTACATCAACTGGGCAGGAGACTGCTCTTTACTGGGCTGCCTGTGTGGAACAAGAGATCACTGTGTTTGCAGGAGGCGTTTATGTGTATGTGTCCCTCTCCCCACACTGGTGAGACAAAATACACTTGTGTGTGCGCGCATGTTTGAATTCCTCTCCCTGCACTGGTACAGAGGCATAGCAGGGTTGTGATGGGCCCGGGTTCATATCCCAATTATGGGCCCTCCAAAGGGCAAGGCAGTGGTGTCTCTGTAAGCAGTCTTCTAAAGCTCCCAGCCAGCTTCCACCTCCCCCTGCAAAGGTTGTGGTGCCACCCTGGCTCCCACTGAGGCCTCCCTGAAGTGGCAGCAGTCCCACCAGGATATAAGTTTTAAGACTGGGCAGGGCCAGCACTTCACCCCTGTGCCACTCTAAAAACTTCCTTCTTGGTGGGGTCCTTTGCAAGCGGTCTGAGCGTCACTAGGAAAAATTCAGAGTGGGTGGGAGCAGAATGTTGGCCTCATTCCCTCCTTCACCCACTCTGAAACAAACTTGCTAGCAGTGCTCAGGCTGCTGATAGAGAGCCCTCCCATGGTGTCCAAGGCCTGGGCTTAACTGAGCCCCTTGCTCCATGGTAGCTAGCTACGCCTTTGCTCTGCTGTGTATGTCTATTACTCTTCACTGGTCCTGTGTTTTGTATGTGTGTGTATTCCTCCCCCTCTTACTGATGTTTGCTTTGTGTTTGTTTTCTCCCTCCTCACTGATTTTGCTTTGTGTGTGTGCCCATTTGTCTCCTTCACTGGTGTGTGTGTGTGTGTGTGTGTGTGCACGTGTGTGTATTCATCTAATGCAAATTTTAAAAACTGATGATCATGTTTGTAGTAATCCTTATAAGTTATATGTCTAAAATAAGATTTAAAGAAGTAATTACCAAAGTCATGAATGAAGGACAAATGTATTTCTTAGTGCAAAAAGCAGCAGGAATCAATAATTCCCTGCTCAGGTTAAGATGATAAAAGATAAGTACATTTTGCCTTTGGGTTTAGTTGTGAATTAAATGGAGCTTCATGTTGTATAAATTAATTTCTATTTTCCATATAAAACCATCAGCCTTTGCCTAGAAATGCTTAAAGGTTAGGCTGGCCCAGCAAAGCAGCTTTGCTGCAGTCACTCTGGGAAAGAGACAAAAGAATAAGGGGGACAGAACTGGCTGGGGAAATGCCACCATAGACAGACAGACACACACATACATTCCCATGTACCACATGCACATACAAACATATTCCCAAAACAAGTGCATACATGTGTGCACACATGCATGTATACAAGTGACGTGTCCATACATACACATTCACATGCTCCTATATGCATCCATGACAAACACATGTACACCCACACCCACCTATGCATCCGCCCCTGTCCAAAGCAGTCATGACTACAGACCTTTCCTGTAATAAGACAATCTCAGCAAAACTCTTTGCAGTGAATGGCATGAAAGGAAGTGACAGGCCTAGCGTGGGCAGTGAGGGGTCTGCTCTTGGTCTATCTTGACTGGGCTCCCTGTGACATGGTGAAGGCCTGTTCAGTCAGAACAGATAGAAACAGCTCCTGTTGCTACACAGCCGCCAGTCACAGGATCAGGCCCCCAGATCATGAGATATAAAAATGTTTAATGTTGGGCTTTCCATCTTTGCTTTTTGGTCTCTGAGTCTTTAGGGGGAGCTGTTAGACACATTCATGAATGCTAAAAACTAGAGCCAGGGCCAGCCCCTGGGTTTGTGAGGCCATGTGCAAAGTCTTGGTGTGGGGTCTAATTTGCATAATTAGACCCCACCCAATTATGCACATTTTTAAATTTACATAAATGTGTAAGCAGCATAATGATTTGAACATAGTTTTGTCCACATGTTGGGCTCCTAGTAAACCCAGGATGTGAACACGATTGCATTGCTATGTCAACTCACATGTTCCCTGCAAACACATCAGGAGTGTTGTTTTATTTTATTTTTAAAATTTATACCCTGCCCGGGCGGCTTGCCTGGCTAGGAGGCAGGCTGCATCCAGCTTCTCCCCCAATAAGTTATTTTGCCTCCCTTCCCTGGCTCTGGTCCCCATTCCTCACCTGCCTCTGCCTCCCAGTAGTTTAAAGATGTTGAGTGGTGTGTTTGCATCAACTTCCAGTTATCAGATCAATAGAGTACTGTGTTTTCTGGAGGGAACTTGGGTCTGCTCTGAACTCGCCATCTCCTTGTGACCATCCCTATCATTGTTTGAAGCACAAGCATTATTTCCCTCAAAGGGAACAACATAAATAAAGGTGTCAGTTGAAAGGAAGTTATAATAAGCTCAGTTTTTCATTTGTTTACTATGAAAGCACTCGTGAAATTAAGTCCTGCTGCACTGCTATTTACATTTCCCTCACAGACAACATCTGCAAGAGACATTAGCACCAACTCTGCAAGACAAAGCACAGAAGAAAGTGCTTTCACAACAGCTTAGAAATCACATCTGCTGGAGGCTACACCTGCATTCTGAGGAAAGGGAGGGAGGGGGAAACTCGTTGCCTCCATATTAGGTGCACGTCTAAACATGGGGCACATTTGCACACAGGGTACAACCAGTGTCATTTTAAAAATTTATTTATTTTATTTACGTCAATATACCAACACAGTTGGAGACAGGCTTTAACGTTATGTTTAAAGATGCCCAAAATTTAAGTAGTTACTTTGGTTTACCTCTACTCCTCAGAAAGTGGAGTTCTCAGTCTGAATGACTGATTCCTGCTGCTTGTTGCACTAAGAAATAGCTGTCCTTGGTGGGAGGTGTAGGGTGGTCTAGGTGAGGTATTAAGGGGTTATTTGTTGATTTTAATGGCTTTTTAATTTCTGTTTTTATTATTGTAAGCTGCTCTGAGGGAAGGGTGGCATAGGAATATGACTAAATAAATAACAAATAAATAAATTCATTCCAGGCTTTGGTAATTTACATTTTTAATCTCATTTTTTACATATGATTTTACATATAACTGTATTTACTGTTATCTGTGGTTTTAAACTTGGTTCTTTTTAAATGTCTGACATGTATAGGTTCCTCCACACACTTGGTCAGTCTATAGTTCTGAGTTGTTACCTGCCCAAGAAGGGCGCTGTGTGACCCCCAAACTTGCACATTGTCACCAACAGAAGTTGGTCCAATAAAAGATATCATCTGAACTTTGTCTCCATCTCCAATGGTGAAAACAAGAGAGTGGTTAAAGTGTGGTATTGGGCTGATCATGGGAACATACCAGCTATGACAAGACTCCCAATGATAGTGCATACGTTAGTGACCCTGGGTGCAGCTACATGAGATGCCTTGGGCAGGTTGCTGCTCTGGGCAGCCGGACCATGTGATGCAGTCCAGCATATGTCCGGTGACCACCAAATGTTCCCCCTCCAGAAAAAGACTGAGGATGTGTCACGTAACGGCCTTTCCCCAAATGAAGTTAGGCTGCCCAAGGCATGGTAGCCCAAGTGTCTGGGTCCTTTTTGCTCTACCGTACGGTGAGCAAGGCTTTGAGCGGTAGGTACTGTCACCCGTGGCCACATCATGGCCAGAGTTTGGTCAGGCTGGGGGAGGGAGGCAGGGCATGGCCAGGTGCCTGCTCGTGTGGCTTGGTCCGCCCCCACAGTGACAGAAGTTCCGACAGTGGCCTGGCTACCCTGGCTTCCTTGGAGAGGGGTGGGGGTGTGACCATCTTCCCTTCTCCCTGTGCTGACTCCACAGTGTAGCGGTAGCGCTTGCCTGCCTCAGGTCACGTGGGGATTGGATCCTCTGCAGCTCGTGTGGCAACTCACACTCCCTGTGTTATTTGACCTCATTTATTGTGTCATAGTTCACACTCTCCCCTCTCACGTTGTGATCACAGCCTGCTTCTGCTTTGCACTTCGCCCCCATCCTGCTCCTCTTCACTGTAGCTCTGCAGAGACATCCCACCAGGAAAAGTGATCCCGGGTGATCACAGTCTTGCTCCGCCTTTGCTGTTCCTTGTATTAGGAACAAGATCCCAGAGAAAGCAAGAGATGTGTACAACACAAAGCTTGAGGAAAATCAAGCACTGACTTTTGAGGAATTCAAAAAAGCAGTTCTTGAGGAGTACAGAATCACTCCAGAAACCTTTTGTCTGCAATTACGCAACTTTAAGAATGGAGATGGTACGTCTCCCCATATGGGGAAAATGTTAAAACAGTATGGGGTGAAATGGTTAGATGCACAAGGGAAGGCTACGAAGGGGCAAGTAATGGACCTTGTAATCCTTGAGCAATTCCTAAATAATTGTACCCCTAATCTCAAATCACACTTGCTTAATCAGGGGATCACGGATGTCAAACAGGCTGGGAGGAGGACGGATGAATATATTGCAAATGCTATCTCAGCTTATGGGGAAAGAAAGCCAAATAATGGGGGGGGGGGAAGCAGGGGTCTTACCATAAGCAGAATCTGTATAAAACCCAACAATCTGAACAAGGAAACTTAACCCAGAACAAACCAAATGAGAATGGGGGTGCGGGGAGACAGGGATCACCCAGACTCCAAAGAACACACACCATCCAATCCTCTAATAATGATTCAAGGCAGTGCTTTAACTGTAAGCAAACAGGGCATATGGTACAAGACTGCCCCCAAAAAAGGGAGTTTCATGGCCCTAAAGGGGAGTCTTGCAAGATTGTTGGGACTGTCCGTGCGAATTTTGTGTCTGTACTTCAACCCGTCCCTAGAGGTGTTGATGATTGCTATATTATCCCGAACCCACCCACAGGGGATCAATTGCTACAAAAACCTGCTAAGGTTAATGGGGTAAACTGCGTGGGGAGATTGGACAATGGGGCACACATGGTTATGGTACGGGAGGACTTGATCCCAAAACATAAAATAAACACTTATAGAAAGGTTGTGGTATCCCTGGCAATGGGAATCAAGGATATTTTGCCCACAGCAACTGTAGATTTAGAATGGGAGGGCTCAAAGGGACCCATCCAAGTGGCTGTACTCCCCAGAAAGTCAGAAAATGAAATGTTGGTGGGGAATGCTATAAACAAATGGATGCTGAATGGGAGGGTGGAAAAAGCCCAATCCCAGGAACACGAGGAGCCGGAGAGC
The DNA here is from genome assembly GCA_003113815.1 of Sphenodon punctatus. Taxonomy (NCBI): domain Eukaryota; kingdom Metazoa; phylum Chordata; class Lepidosauria; order Sphenodontia; family Sphenodontidae; genus Sphenodon; species Sphenodon punctatus. The sequence goes on from QEPC01002862.1 coordinate 181,405, forward strand.
AACCCGGGAAGGGAGGGTGAGGGGCAACAAGACTCAGAGAGCCCTAAACAAGTTGCACCTCTACCCCTGGAACATGGGGAGACAGAGA
>QEPC01002862.1:185544-196328 GCA_003113815.1 Sphenodon punctatus
AATTGTAATTGTACTGAATTGTGTTTTTGTGTGTATTTTAAGAAAACTCTTGTACATTTAAGTGTCTTTTTAAACTGTTACGTTTTTTGTTTTAGTGAATTGATTTGAATGCAAAGACATCCACACACAGCACCACAACCATGGGGGAAATGCAAATGCCAAAGGACAACAGTCTACCCACTGGGAATTACAGCATTGCTCCTGATGAAAAGTGTTTTCAAATGCAGAGTTACACAAACAACAGAAGGGGGGTTGCTCAGTGGTGTAAAAGGTACCATGCTTACTCCACACTCCCTCTTTTTTCTCCTAATAATACTTCTGATCTACAGACTGGATAGTCCAGGTAAATCAGACAAAGAAGTTATGACATGGGGAACAGAAATACAGCCAATAAGAAACAGGCTGCCAGATAATCTGGAAACATGGCCAAAGTTTGTAACTGGGGAACAAAGGTTGTTAACATGGCATTCACACCCATTTGTCAGTCTTATGCAAAAACCTACTGATGTTCCTTGAAGGGTATGGGCCACAGGAACCCCACATGCAACACGGGACGGAGGGATATAGACACTTCATGGTATACCCCTACAAGAGAGTGAACCCAGAAACACTGAATCCTGAGGATCACTCCACTATGACATGGTAGAAAACACATGAACATGATAGCCCCACAGGGCTGACAGAGGGTTTGGAAAACCAAAGTTCTAACTTTAATAGGATTCAAACACATGTAAATGAGGTAGGGGCGTTGCATATCCCTACACACACTGGTATGACACACCAGTCTAAGCATGTTACAGGACTCTGTTGTGTCCACTGCACAATGCACATGTTGTCTTACGGGGGGGGGCAGTCACGGAGAAACATAGGGTCACACATGTGTGATACTGGCCTACATGTAGACTACAAGCCTAGTAAATATATAAAGCAAAAGGTGCAACATGTATGTAATGTTACAATTGAGAACTGTAAAATCCAAATCAGGACTGTGACACTGACGAAACTCCAGGAAATGCAAAGAGATAAAAAGAATGTGTATTGGGAACCCTGGCCAGACAGAACCCTGGGGAAATGCAAATTGACCTTCACGTTTGCCTGGGTTGCCTACGTGACAGACCTCAGGTTTCTCCAAGGCGGGAAAGCCGAAACAAAGAGACCATGAAAGGTACTTAAGCAAGGGCCATTAAGCCACCTTCTCTCTCGCTTGGTCAGAGCCATCTGGAGCACTCTCATCTGCATCCTGGATCCTGCCAGCCAACAAGGTTGGAAACTATGGACTGAGACCAGGACTTTGCTTTCTAGCAACTCTAAGACTGCAGACCTAGTCGCTTACATCAAGGACTGAGAAGAACTTATGGACCTTGGTAGGGTAAGATGCTTATTTAGGAACTCAACCAGTATAGGTTAGGAATGTGTTATATTTACCTTTGATTTCTAGTAACCACTCTGTATCATCAATCTTGCTTATGTAATCAATAAACTGACTTCTTATCTTTATGAAGAAGTGTCTGTGTCTAACATTGGAACACAAGTGAGCAACAAGAGCTCTCAAGCTCTTGTGAATCCAGAGATTAAAGAGTTTATAAACGGGAAGGATCGGGCCCTTGGGTGACAAAGGGGTTGTCCCTGCAGCAGGCTTGAATCGGCCAGAGAGAAAAATTGATTCAAGTGGGCTGTACGCGAGGGAAACTGAGTCACTCAAACCTGGTAAAGTGGGGGTGCAGACCCCCCAACCTGTGACACACCCACCCACCTCCACCCATGGAGCCTCCTCCATTTTTCCAGATGGCTCTGTGGGTGGGTGATGGTTGGAGATGGGTGTGTGCCAGTAGCATACACCCACCTCCACTCACCACCCATGGTGTTTACACAGGCAGCCACCCATCCCCCCCACCCACCACCACGCAGTTTACATGACGCCCCACCCCCGCACACCCAGCGGTGGGAGGGGTGTGCGTCCGTGTAAAAGCAGCCATAGGGGAAATAGGTGTAAGGGAAGGAGAGCAGGGATGGGAGGGACTGGTCTGGGGTGAGGGATTAGAAATGCAGCACCATTAGTGTGGCTGTAGCTAAGCTTTAAGTCTTATTATACTGTTTCCTAAAGTATTCAGCCCATTACATCCTCCCGAGTGAACTCTACCATTCATGTTCTACTCTCTTCCAGCTGAGGTGGGGCTGGGAATTTTTGAGTTCTTACATGCATATTGAGATTCAGGTTCACACTGAAGTTTTCCCCACAATTAGGCAATTATAGGGTCTTTCCCCACAATTAGGCAATTATAGGGCCTTTTCCCTGCATGGTGGATTCTCTGTGTATTGAGGGCTCAGCTTGCCCTGAGCTCCAGTCAGGGAACATGTAGGGTTTCTCTCTTGTGTGAATTATCTGATGTATACTGAGTGCCCCAAGTGCTCCTGAAAGTTTTCCTTGCAGTCCTGGTGTGTTCAGGGTTTCTCTCATGTGTGGATTCTCATTTTTAAACAGCAAACTTTTAAAAGTAAGAGAAATCGCATATGTATCTTCTTTCCTAGAGTAGACATGAATTCTTAATCTGCCAGTCTTCTTTTCTACCACGAGGCCTAAAGGATCAACTGCTGATTTCCTCTTGATCTGTGTGATGCCATCTGTCCTGTTGCCAAGATTTGGTAGTTTTGTTGTCTAAAATGTATGCCTTTAATTCTGGAGAGCACATATTGAGAAACTGTTCCATGAACACTAACTTGGTTATAATCTCCTTATCAGCATTAGGCTCACCCTTGAGCCTTTTACACAAAAGTCTTGCAATTTAGTGGAAAATTCAGCATAAGTAATTCCCTCTGTTTTCTTAGAAGTACAAAGCTTTTGTCTATACTATACATCTCTTGTGTACTATATGTTACTATATATCTCTAGTCACTCTATATAAGTTACTATATGGGTGAAAACAGACATGACGCTAACCACCCTTTAACCACCCTTGGTGGTTATTTATGCATGTTGCAGGGCTGTATTGGTGCCCTATGCAGCCCTGCAACATGCATAAATAACCACCAAGGGTGGTTAAAGGGTGGTTAGTGTCATGTCTGAAAGTACCCTATGTCTCTGATGTAACTTGGTATTTTTTACGGTTCAGCTTGGGTAGCAGGATCCTGATCCAGAGACTCTGGTCAATTTCTCCTTGTCTGAAGATGTTTTCCACTGTTGTGAAGAACTCAGCTATGCAATCGTTTTCATTGTACTGGTGAAGGAGTGCAGTGTAGTCTTTGATTAGTTATTTTCTGTCTCTCTCTGGGCTGGTGGTGTGATTGTTGGGGAATGCTTCTCTGCTAGTCAGCATGTTCCTGTCATGGTCTTGCTTGGCTTCAAGATTTCCAGATCGTGCTTCCTCTGTTTCTCCCTTTTCACTCCTTCCTTTTCCTGTAGCTGTAGTTGCTCCATTTTAAATTCATGCTCCATTCTCATTTTTTCCACTTCCACCTGCATCTGTGCTGGGGTTACTGCTGGTGGGCTGATTGCAGCTTTAACCCCTTCAGGTTGCTCTTTTTGTTGTGCTGCATGTATTTTGATAGCTTGATTATGGTCTGCTTTACCCTTCTGTGTCTATTCGTCTCTTTCAACACTCTTGTACTAGCTATTCTTTGTTCATCTTGGACAGTCCCTTAGGCTCCTCCATTTTGTCTGCCTAACTTTGATTCCTGAAATAAAAAACAAAATAACAAACTCAGCACTCTTGCACAAATTTGGCTGCTTGCCCCAAATCTAGTAGCTAGGTTCCAGCAGCTGCGGGCCACTCCACTTTTTAGTTCTTTGACACTGGTACACAGTTTTGGGTTGTTTCCATTCTGGCTCACCACTGTGATGGGATTGGGACCTCTCTGCCCCACTCTGGGCTGGCTGTAACTCAGCCCCTTTTTACATGGGCCCAGAAATCTGTGTGTTCATGCATGGGTGCTGCCATGTAAATCCCATGGTGTGTGTGGGGGGGGTGTGCATGTTTCTGCACACATGCATGCACACCTACCTCCACCCATCCCCCACACATGGAGCAACCAGCAAAAATGGCAGTTACTCCATGCATATAGATGGGTGGAGGTGGGTGTAGATGGGTGTGTGTTCATTTACACCCTCCCCCCCCACACTGGACCGCATGGACCGTAATGCACCAACACCCCTTCCCCCCCACCCCCCACGCTGCGGCCCATGTAAAAAGGGCCTCCGTTTCCTCGCTTATAGTACCTACTGGACCAACTCTCTCCAGAGAGTTGGTCCAGTATCAGTACCACGCAAACACGCAAGGCTTAGTTAAAAGAATTTTAATTTGTAAATCAGAATTTAGATCAGTGCAAGATCTAATTTGATCACCTCACTCTTTACTCCCTTCTCCAGATCATTAATGAATATATTAAACAACACTGGTCCCAGTACAGATCCCTGAGGCACTCCACTAGCCACTTCTCTCCGCTGTGAAAACTGACCATTGAGTCTTACTCTTTGCTGCCTATCTTCTAACCAGTTACCAATCCACTATAGGACACTACCTCTTATCCCATGACTCTTTAATTTCCTCAAGACTCTCTCATGAGGCACCTTGTCAAACACCTTCTGAAAGTCCAGATACACTATATCGACCAACTTACCTTTAGCCACATGCTTATTTACACCCTCAAAAAATTCCAGTACATTAGTGTAGGCATGACTTCCTTTTCCTAAATCCATGTTGACTCTTCCCCATTAAGCCATGTTTATCAATAAGCTCAGTAGTTCAGTTCTTAACAACCTTTTCCACCAGTTTGCCTGGCACAGATGACAGGCTCACTGGTCTGTAGTTTCCAGGATCAACTATGGAGCCCTTTTTAAATATTAGGGTTGCATTTCCTACCCTCCAGTCCTTGGTACAGTGGCAGATTTTAGCAATAGGTTACAAATTACCAATAGTAGGCCTGCAGCTTCATATTTGGGTTCCTTCAGAACTCTGGGATAAATACCATCTGATTCTGGTGATTTGGTACTAATTAGTTTATCAATTTGTGCTAAAACCTCTTCCAGAGTTGCACTTATTTGTGACAGTTCTTCTGATTCATCACCTACAAAGACTGTCCAGCGTGGGTATCTCCCCAACATCCTCAACGATTAAGACTGAAGTAAAGAATTCATTCAATCAGTTTCTCTGCAATGTCCTTTTCCTCCCTGAATGCCCCTTTCACAACCTGGTCATCTAAGAGCCCAACCGACTCTTTAGCTTGAATATCCAAGCTTGGCCAGGACTTGGAACAGAGCCACTGACTCTGGTTCTCCAGCCACAGTAGAGCATCCTGGTTTCCACCAGGAAGAATCTGCCTCTGGTAGCTAGAGAGGCATGGGTTTCCTGCCCCAGTGGCCTTGGCCTTGGTTGCTTGAACAGCTGTATTTTGGCAGAATAAGAGCCCTGGGAGGGGAGGGGTGGTAGTTGCAATGGTGAGGAGAGAGTAGGCAGCTCTCAGGTGGAGTGGGGGGTGAGGGCAGCCAGAGCAAGGGTCTGTGAGAAAACAGTACTGTGGAGGCTTGCTGCGGAAGGCAAAGCTGGCAGGTGAGGAGCTAGGAGAACAATGTGAGGTGGCTTCTTTTCTCTTAATTCTAGCTATTTTTTGTTATATTTAATCCCATAAACAAGACAGTCCCAATAATCTTGGAGAATGCACAGTTCCTAAGACGTAGAGTATATAAGCAGCGACACTTTCTGGGAATTACACACATCTTAAGTGGAAAATTGCACTCAGGAGGAGATCTGAGTTATACTCCTTCCCTTCACCTGCTCCCTGTTGTCCTGGCTGAGCTTTCCAGAAATACGTCACCTGGGTGGGCCTCTTTGGGATAATAATAATAATCTTTATTTTTATATAGCCCACCACCAACCCTGCCATGGCACTTGGAGCACTTTACATATAATTAACACAACTTTTAAATTCTCACAACAACCCTGTGATGTAGGTTAGGCTGAGAGGATAAAATACTGGAGATACTGCATAAATTTAGTCCCTGTGATGGCCAGAGTTGGGTGACTGCCTGGGCCCTGTTGATGAACGGTGTACAGTCAAAGGCAGAGAGAGTTTCCTTTTTCCTAGGTGCTCAGGACCACTGCTTCCAGAGTTAGAGGCAGGGCTGGGGGGAAATGTTTAACACACACACACACCCAGGGATCACCCTACTACAAGTTCCCAGGATCCAGTACCTTCAGTTCAGCTCCGGGTGGCAGCGGCGGTGGCGGTCCGGTGGCCTCAGCGCCGGCTGTGGCTGCCGGCTTCAGATGCTGTAGACCTTCCGGGGAACTTCCGGGTTTCCCCGGAAGGCCTACAGCGTCTGAAGCCAGCAGCCACAGCCGGCGCTGAGGCCGTCGGACCACCACCGCCGCCGCCACCCGGAGCTGAACTGAAGGTACTGGATCCTGGGAACTTGTATTAGGGTGATCCCTGGTGTGTGTGTGTGTGTTAAACCCCCCCCCCAGGGATCAGGTCTAATACTTACCGGCTGCTGCTGGGACGCCATGGCCGCTGCTGCTGGGGGGGGGGCTCTGGGTTGAACTTGTCGGCAATGGAGGGGAATTATTTTTTTTAAATCCAGGCTGGGCAGGGTGGGTGGGTGGTGTCCCCCCTTCCACCCGCACAGCCTGGGAGGGGGAGGGGGGAGGAATATTTTTTATTCCATTGATTTCAATGGGGACACAGTGCCCCATTGAATTCAATGGAATCAATCCGGTACTGGTATACTGGATTTAATCCGGGAATCCGTTTTTTTGGAAACCGGAATCCAGTAAATCCAGTATCCGGTAATTGCCCTGGGGTCCCACCTCTAGAAATTACCTTGTGTTGCTTCTCAGAGCAGGAGCTACAGAGAGGCTGCTGCAGCAGATACAGAAGCACCTACTGGGGAACTTGCAGAGACAGAAACTGACTTCAAATCACCTAGTGCACAATGTCTGGATACTTCGAACAGTTATTGTATAAAAAATTTTTTGAAGGTTAACATCAACAAATCCAAAGTCTTGTGCTTTGGTACCTCTCGAGTTACTTAGAGATGGACACTAGTTTCTCAAGAGGTGGCCCTAGCATCCCAATATACCTATCTAGGGGTTGTTTTTACAAGTACTAGAACTACCAATAATGAGCATGAATAATGAGAAGTTAATACCAAAAGTATCTCAAACAATAGGGGGTATACTCAAGTTATATTATGCAACCCCATTGGCCCCTTTTGAGTAAATGAGTCACATCTTTTTATTAAAAGCTCTCCTGCAATTGTTGTATGGGGGGGAAATTACAGCACCAGGGTATACAAGAAAACTAGAGACCCCTCAAAATCATTTTTTGAGAAATATTTTAGGGCTACCGAGATCAACCCCTTTGGTTATGCTGAGAGCTGAGACAGGAATCATCTCTGTACATTTTCATCTTAAAAGCAGAGCTATGGGCTATTGGCTGAGGATTGTACAGGGGAGATCTTCCTCTTTAGCTACCAACTGTTATGTGGAGTAAAAAGATCATAAGGGAGCCCTGCAGTATAAGTGGCTGAGATATATTAAGGCACTTGCAGCGGAAGTGGAGCTCCCTAGAGAGGGTGATGATGTACCAACAGGTAATATTGCTAAAGGAGAAATTAACAAGCAATTTAGGGATGCGGCTCACAGAATAGATTTAAAAGCTCTTAGTGAAAATAAAATTGCACCTAGTTATGCTAGGATTAAGAGGACGATTGCTCTGGAAAGATATCTAGTTCTTCATGAACCAGGAGAATGATGACATTCTTTAGATTTGAATTAGTTGAAACAGCTATTGTGAGGAGAAGGCATCTCATCCACCAACAGAGTGTGCAAAAATTGCTCGCAGGAACTAGAATCCCTAACTCACAGGGTGTTCCATTGTCTGGTACTTGAGGATCTTAGAAAGATATGGATAAACCCATTCTTTGAGAATAGTTCTCTTACAATTGAAGCCAAAATGGAAGCGTTGGCTACAGCCTCCAAACTAGAATTGATCAAAGCAGTAGCGATATTCCTTATGTTGGCCGAGAAAAAGATTAAAGGGGTCTAATCCAATTAATGTTGAATCTACAAAGGTGTACAAATTTTCATTGAAGAAGAAGAGTACTGAATTTATAGTTTGATATGTTTATTCTCCATTTATAGAATAAAGGAATCTGTGCTCCTTTATGTTTTACTATTATTATAATTTTGATAGATATTTTTATTCTGTTCTTTTATCATGTTCTCTATTTCCTTGTTGTTTTAATACTATGTTATAGCAGAGATTGCTAATACAATAAAAAATACTACTACTACACTTAGTGCAGGAAGAGCTGATGGGGGAAGCTGCATCCCTGACAGGCCTATAACTAATTTCTGGTATGCACAGTTTGATTGGCAGGTTGGCAGGGCCATGTTGTGTTCTGTAAACTGCTTTTTAGAACCATACTGTGGGGCAATATTTATTAGGGGAGTACACAAGGAGCCCCTGTTGTTGTTGTTGTTGGGGTTTTTTTGAGGGGCGGGGGTAATCATTATTTTTGTGTTTTCATTCCAAGGGGAATCATTGTAAAGGTTCCTAAGGCTTAGGAAGCACTTGTATTTTGTCTCCAAAGTACTTCCCCAAAGTTACTGAGAGTGTTGCAGAGTGGCAGAAATATCACATAGAGATTGGCACATAGCATGCAGGCAAAGGACAGAGCAAGAGCAGACACTGGCAGATGGTGGGCACTGGGAAGGCACTGAAGCAGCAGTCACTGTGACTCCCAGAGAAAGAAGGAGACAGACTGGTGTGTGCCCCAGCAAGGCTTCAACTTCTTAGAAGCAGACTATCAGGGAGAGACTGGCTGCAGCAGGCAGACAAAAGATGGAACATCAGAGCATGGGCAGGCAGTGGTGGATAGGCTGGCACTGAGAAGCAGCAGGCACTGTCAAAGGACACATGCTATCCTAAGTATGTTAGGCTTAAACTAGCAGAGACTGCCCCAGGGGGGCAGGATATATAAGAGAGACAATACAGACTGGCAGTAGCAGCAGCAGTTTTCCAGATGAGCAGCAATCAGAGTTGCTTTGGCACCCCAAAGTGTGGCAGACACTGTGACAAAACACAGTAGGGGGCGCTATACAGCGAAGCCACCTGCCTTACTGGGTTAGGTCTAAAGATCGCTGCCACCACCGGGAACCAGGAAACTAGAGGGATTTACACCTTTCCAGATATGTGAACCCCCAACACAACTCTGGCTCTTCACCCACAGCTCCCCCGGCACCCCTCTTGTTGAGGTCACTCACGCTAGGGTCGCTCTCTGTAGGCAGAGCTGCAGAAAACTGTGTGTCTTGCAAGGACTCCCCAAAATAGGGGGGAGGGGGGTTACAAATCCTTCTAACCCTTAAGGATGTCAGAGGCTTTTCTTTCCAGCTGCTGGTCCTTAAACTCAGGCATAGACAGACACATCCATTTTACAAAACAAAAGAGGTGCTTTATTTGACAAAAGCAGAAAAACAGGTTTGGCAACAAGGCTAAGGTAAAAGGCTTTGTATAAAGAGAGAAGCAAACTTAAAATAGAGCCTCAAATCTTGGGGATTCTGGTGTCCCCTGGTTTGAGTAATCGCCTCCAAGGACTGAAGGTAGAAAGGCAGTTGCTGGTACTTACAGGCCCCTTCTCATCACTTGTGCAGGTAGCAACAAGTGAGGCACATGTCTTAGCTGGCTCCCTGCCAGCAGCATGGTCCAGTTTTGAAAGAGAAAGTCAAAGAGTGAGAGGGAGGAAGGGGTGTGTCCTGCTTTTTAAGCTTGACCCCTCCTCCCCTTTGGGAATCACCCCCAGGTAGGGGTTTCTCCAATCCAGGTGAACTGCCTGAGTCCTCTGACCTGTGATGTCACTTAGGTGAGACATTATTGTTTTCACCTTGAGATACTGATCCCTGTCCTTGGCTTTTGGAGCATGCCCAGAACACTTGTCCTGTGACCTTGCATTTGTCCAGGCCCTGGGGGGAGGTTGATAGGGTGTAGTAGAATGTTTGTCTAGGGTACTCTGGTAGGGAAACAGGGGCATTTTGCCACAGACACCACCCCAGGGAGCAGAACAAATGAGAGATAGAAAAGCAGCAGCAAGCTGGCAGGCAGGTGGGTAGGCACTGGTAGCAAGCAGTTCTGGATATTGGTACTGTCCTTGGCACCCCAAGGTGCATCAGAGCATCATCCTGCAGCGATTGCCCCAGAAAGCTGGACTTGTGTGAGAGGGACATGCACTAGCAAGAGCAGGTAGTGGTGGCAGGTGACGGGGGATCAGAGGCAGCAGTAAGGCTGTAGCGGCATGCCGCCACAGCAGCTGTTACCGACGGAAACCCCTATTCCACACATCGCGGCACGGGTCGGCAGAGGCTGTTTCCAACGCCTGCGGCGGCGGTTTGCCGCAAATGTTGCTGCGTCATCGGAACTGATTGGCGGGAGCAAAACTTTTGCGGATTCCCAGTAAGAAGCGGCACCACCTCCCCTTTCCGTATGCCGCAGCATCTTTGTGATTAATCTTATCATTGTATCATGTTTCTGCCATCGGGCCACCGTGGCCTGAATACAAGTTATTGCGACACCCGGCAGCATGATTCATCGGCCAATTTCATTGTCTAGGGCTTTTTAATTTCATTGGCTAGGGCTTTCACAGAGAGACATGTCCCGCCTTCACCATTAAGTATAAATAGGTGTGTTGTAGCTTGTTTCTCCCTCTTGATCCCCAATCGCAGTGAGAGTGAGTGACTGTTGGAGCCGTGCCGCCAGTGTCTGTGTTTGTTAACACACTCTGATGTTCTGCGCTC
>QEPC01002862.1:214464-230324 GCA_003113815.1 Sphenodon punctatus
GTTTGACCACGCTTCCCGGGACCTTCCCCCGGCTAGCCCGGGAAGCGTGGTTGAACCTGACCCCATGTGGGTATTGAGCGTGATGAACATCTGGCGCGCGCCGTTCAGACGTTCAGGGCCCTTTGGCCCCGCGGGGGGGTTGAGCGTGGTTCAGTGTGGTTCAGCGTGATCTCGTAACGTCTGAAATCACCCAGTGTTGCAACCAGTTTATGCATGGAATACAGGAAGTGCCTATTTGATTTTTCAGAACCAAGGGTGTTGGTAATTTTGTGGGCTGCTATGTATCATAACTTAGTGGACGCACCAAAAGCTATCCAAAGCTCATCAATTTCCAGCTTCTGCACTACAGACACAGCCAAGACCACAACGTCAGCGTCAGAGTGCACCAATAAAGTGCCAAGTACTTTGCTGGCATTATATAAATGCTTGCTAATAATAAATAATAATAATAATAATTAATTAATAATCTTTTGTTACATCTGCCACAAGCATGAAAATCCTCATATCTGCCTCTTCATGAGTGTATGGAGACAGTCATGAGGTATTGCTCTTAGAGGGGCTGCAGATGACTTCCTGTGCATGTGTTACTATTATCTGCTTGCCTTCCACCAGCTGCTCATGAATAATTTTTGACAAGAAGCAGAATAATTGTGTTTGTCATCAACATGTAGGAAGTTCTGCCAGTTATCTGAGACATGTACAGATGCATTGACACTTCTTCTAACCCCTTTACCTCTTTTGGTCCTCGCTGTTGCTTTTATGCTGTCTTAGTGTCTTTTGTGCAAATTCCACAGAACATCAATTCTATTAGCACATTGCAGTTGTTTACAAATGTAAGGAAACACAACTTGAAGGGCATACTAGGGATGGGCGAACAGAACGCGGTTCGGATGTTCAGTTCGAAACCCGAGTTCGGGTTTGATGGTTCAGTTCAGCCAAGTTCAGTTTGGCCGAACTTGGCCGAACGTTCAAAAATAGCGGAAACGAAACGAAACTGAAACCTAATTTTTTGCCCTGGAAAGACATTTTTTCTGCCCCCAAACTCATCTGAACTCATCCGAACATGACCGAACTGTTTGGTCGTTCGAGAGTTCAGTTTGGACGTTCTGTTTGGACGTCTGAACAGACTGAGTTCGGTCCGAACTCCGAACATCCGAACCGCGTTCGCCCATCCCTAGAGCATACCCTTCAAATGTCTTAGCTGTACCTGGTTTGAGCATTGACTATGGTGGCCCCATCCAGAATAACCACCTCTGCTGAAGGCGCATCCGTCTGTGAGGGAAGAGATATCATCTAGGCAGACTAGAAGGTCAGATTTGGTTCCAGTACACAGTTAACCCAGCTTTGAGACTGAAGGAGGGATAGGCTGGTTCTCATGCTTGAAAAATTCATCATGATCACCTTTGCATGACTGAGGGTAATTTCAGATGTTACGCGCTCCCGGGTCACCACAGTGGATCCCCAATGGTGGTGAGCCAGCCAAACCCCCCCTCCCATGGTCCAGGACCGCCCCAAACAGATGTGACAGGAGCGGGACCATGGCAGGGAAATGGACAGATGGACCACAGCCCGGGGCAGAGCAACAGACGTTATGCCGATTCCGGGCCGGGGTCAGAACACCCAGAAGACACCAGGGCGGGAGGCAGACATGGTCAACTGAGGGCAAATGAAGCCAAAAGTGGCTAAAGGAAACACCCACACAAGGGGAATGGGAAGGAGGGGGAGAAGGGAGATGAGCGGCCAAGGCAACTCACACAACAGGCACAGGGAAACCGAGGACGCAGCAGAACACAAAACACAAACACACGCCCAGGCGCGAGCACACCCAAAAGGGAAAGGAAGGAAGGGGAAAGACCCGAGCCAAGGAAGCGGAGGGGACCGGCCCAGGGACAGACCAGGACATGGGGAACGGCACCCAAAACCCCACCAACAGCACAGGCAGCAAGGGTCACCCAACAGCAACACAGGCCACCAAGTCACAGGGGTCCCCACAGGGACAGAGCAATGTCACAGGGGGAGGGCAAACAAGCAGGGGACGGCACTGGAGTGGTCCGAGGCAGGTCCAGGAGACAGGCACAGATCCCCCATGCCAGCGCAACAGTGCTGACGGGGAGGGAGGCAAGCCGGAACCAATGCCGAAATACCTGCCCCCCCCCGAGGAAGCCAGGAGGTGCAGTCCGGGGGACCCAGACCCGCACAGTCACAGAGGCATCCAGCGGGCAGGGGAGGTCCAGGCCATGGGCACAGGTGAGTGGGCGGTCGGCCAAGGGAAGACAACACCACCCGGAGAACCGGTAGCCAGCTCAGAGAGCAGGACACAGCCACGGGAGAGGCCAGCCACGGAGGGTAACACCACAGGCAGCAAAGGCCAGGGGGTGCCCAAGGAGGGGGCCCAGAGACACAGGCAAGGGCAACAGACCCATGGAACCAGTCAGAACAGCAGTGAGCCCGGTACAGCATGGAGTGAGCGGAAAGCGACCCAAGGTGGCAGGGAGGAGGCGGGAGCACACGGTGTGGCCGGCATCCAGGGCACCAAAGACACAGGGGGCCTCACAGCCAGCTGCAGGGGGTCACGAAGGGGGCCGAGGCACGGTGGCCCACCAGATGCACGTAGTGGGGCCACTGAAGCATGCCCCGATGGTAGCCCAGTGCAGACATGTGGTGGGCGATGAGGTAGTAGGCCTTGAACAGATCTTGCACTGTGAGCCCCACCTGAACATCAGCACGGGACCACACACCAGCCAGCACCACCAGCTCCACTCCGGTGGGCTCTGACAAGCCATAGTCAGCAGCAGGGGGCCATGGAAGGTGCCCAAGCTCCAACAGGCAGTGATATGCCACCCCACATGAACGCTGGTACCCACAGGCCCCATGGATGCAGCCAAAGAATGAAACAGCCAGGGCAGGGCCCCCCTCCACCAGACAGGTCATGAAAGCAGCCAGGCTGCACACAGAGAGGGCAGACACGGTCTCCGCTGTGGACCACCCCACATGCGAGCANTTTGCTTGGTTCCCTGTGGGGGTTGGTTTGACCACGCTTCCCGGGACCTTCCCCCGGCTAGCCCGGGAAGCGTGGTTGAACCTGACCCCATGTGGGTATTGAGCGTGATGAACATCTGGCGCGCGCCGTTCAGACGTTCAGGGCCCTTTGGCCCCGCGGGGGGGTTGAGCGTGGTTCAGTGTGGTTCAGCGTGATCTCGTAACGTCTGAAATCACCCAGTGTTGCAACCAGTTTATGCATGGAATACAGGAAGTGCCTATTTGATTTTTCAGAACCAAGGGTGTTGGTAATTTTGTGGGCTGCTATGTATCATAACTTAGTGGACGCACCAAAAGCTATCCAAAGCTCATCAATTTCCAGCTTCTGCACTACAGACACAGCCAAGACCACAACGTCAGCGTCAGAGTGCACCAATAAAGTGCCAAGTACTTTGCTGGCATTATATAAATGCTTGCTAATAAATAATAATAATAATAATAATTAATTAATAATCTTTTGTTACATCTGCCACAAGCATGAAAATCCTCATATCTGCCTCTTCATGAGTGTATGGAGACAGTCATGAGGTATTGCTCTTAGAGGGGCTGCAGATGACTTCCTGTGCATGTGTTACTATTATCTGCTTGCCTTCCACCAGCTGCTCATGAATAATTTTTGACAAGAAGCAGAATAATTGTGTTTGTCATCAACATGTAGGAAGTTCTGCCAGTTATCTGAGACATGTACAGATGCATTGACACTTCTTCTAACCCCTTTACCTCTTTTGGTCCTCGCTGTTGCTTTTATGCTGTCTTAGTGTCTTTTGTGCAAATTCCACAGAACATCAATTCTATTAGCACATTGCAGTTGTTTACAAATGTAAGGAAACACAACTTGAAGGGCATACTAGGGATGGGCGAACAGAACGCGGTTCGGATGTTCAGTTCGAAACCCGAGTTCGGGTTTGATGGTTCAGTTCAGCCAAGTTCAGTTTGGCCGAACTTGGCCGAACGTTCAAAAATAGCGGAAACGAAACGAAACTGAAACCTAATTTTTTGCCCTGGAAAGACATTTTTTCTGCCCCCAAACTCATCTGAACTCATCCGAACATGACCGAACTGTTCGGTCGTTCGAGAGTTCAGTTTGGACGTTCTGTTTGGACGTCTGAACAGACTGAGTTCGGTCCGAACTCCGAACATCCGAACCGCGTTCGCCCATCCCTAGAGCATACCCTTCAAATGTCTTAGCTGTACCTGGTTTGAGCATTGACTATGGTGGCCCCATCCAGAATAACCACCTCTGCTGAAGGCGCATCCGTCTGTGAGGGAAGAGATATCATCTAGGCAGACTAGAAGGTCAGATTTGGTT
Organism: Sphenodon punctatus; assembly: GCA_003113815.1. Taxonomy (NCBI): domain Eukaryota; kingdom Metazoa; phylum Chordata; class Lepidosauria; order Sphenodontia; family Sphenodontidae; genus Sphenodon; species Sphenodon punctatus. Next base: position 218,813 of record QEPC01002862.1, read on the forward strand.
CCAGTACACAGTTAACCCAGCTTTGAGACTGAAGGAGGGATAGGCTGGTTCTCATGCTTGAAAAATTCATCATGATCACCTTTGCATGACTGAGGGTAATTTCAGATGTTACGCGCTCCCGGGTCACCACAGTGGATCCCCAATGGTGGTGAGCCAGCCAAACCCCCCCTCCCATGGTCCAGGACCGCCCCAAACAGATGTGACAGGAGCGGGACCATGGCAGGGAAATGGACAGATGGACCACAGCCCGGGGCAGAGCAACAGACGTTATGCCGATTCCGGGCCGGGGTCAGAACACCCAGAAGACACCAGGGCGGGAGGCAGACATGGCCAACTGAGGGCAAATGAAGCCAAAAGTGGCTAAAGGAAACACCCACACAAGGGGAATGGGAAGGAGGGGGAGAAGGGAGATGAGCGGCCAAGGCAACTCACACAACAGGCACAGGGAAACCGAGGACGCAGCAGAACACAAAACACAAACACACGCCCAGGCGCGAGCACACCCAAAAGGGAAAGGAAGGAAGGGGAAAGACCCGAGCCAAGGAAGCGGAGGGGACCGGCCCAGGGACAGACCAGGACATGGGGAACGGCACCCAAAACCCCACCAACAGCACAGGCAGCAAGGGTCACCCAACAGCAACACAGGCCACCAAGTCACAGGGGTCCCCACAGGGACAGAGCAATGTCACAGGGGGAGGGCAAACAAGCAGGGGACGGCACTGGAGTGGTCCGAGGCAGGTCCAGGAGACAGGCACAGATCCCCCATGCCAGCGCAACAGTGCTGACGGGGAGGGAGGCAAGCCGGAACCAATGCCGAAATACCTGCCCCCCCCCGAGGAAGCCAGGAGGTGCAGTCCGGGGGACCCAGACCCGCACAGTCACAGAGGCATCCAGCGGGCAGGGGAGGTCCAGGCCATGGGCACAGGTGAGTGGGCGGTCGGCCAAGGGAAGACAACACCACCCGGAGAACCGGTAGCCAGCTCAGAGAGCAGGACACAGCCACGGGAGAGGCCAGCCACGGAGGGTAACACCACAGGCAGCAAAGGCCAGGGGGTGCCCAAGGAGGGGGCCCAGAGACACAGGCAAGGGCAACAGACCCATGGAACCAGTCAGAACAGCAGTGAGCCCGGTACAGCATGGAGTGAGCGGAAAGCGACCCAAGGTGGCAGGGAGGAGGCGGGAGCACACGGTGTGGCCGGCATCCAGGGCACCAAAGACACAGGGGGCCTCACAGCCAGCTGCAGGGGGTCACGAAGGGGGCCGAGGCACGGTGGCCCACCAGATGCACGTAGTGGGGCCACTGAAGCATGCCCCGATGGTAGCCCAGTGCAGACATGTGGTGGGCGATGAGGTAGTAGGCCTTGAACAGATCTTGCACTGTGAGCCCCACCTGAACATCAGCACGGGACCACACACCAGCCAGCACCACCAGCTCCACTCCGGTGGGCTCTGACAAGCCATAGTCAGCAGCAGGGGCCATGGTCCAGCAAGCAGTGGGTACAAACAGCAAGCAACGAGGGGCCCCACATGCCCAGGTGGGATGGGGAGGGAAGCAGGGGAGCTCCAAGGACACGTGATAAGCCCACAGGCCGCAACATGGGATGGCTATCAAGCAAGGCATGGAGTGCTAACGAGCAAGGCATGGAGTGGGACCCTACACAGCTGCAGGAACCAAGCGCACAGACAGTACAGCCAACATTGATAGCAGGGCGGTGATGACAACAGGCAGATAACACTGCTAGCAGGGAGATGATGTCAACAGGCATGCAGCTGCGGACCGCACACCCGGGCGCATGTCGGTCCAGGGCACGAGCCCCCGTGCCGGGAGCGCAGGTGTGATCAGGAGGGGCGCACCCAAAAGCTGCACACTGGCCACCCAGCCACCACCAAGGCAGCTGGGCGAGGGGGCAAGCACAGGTGCCATGGGGCAACGTGCACAGGTGCAAGGGCAGGGCAAGGAGCTGGGGTGGGACCAGCCCTTGGGCAATAGAGGCGCACACCAGATGACACCAGGGACACTCTCCACCATGGATATGGAATGGGGGGGTGCATGCGGGATGCACCTGGCCATCTGCGCGGTATGGTTCCGGGCGCACACAGACCTCATGCACATCGCCACAGAGGCGATCCACCTGGCTGCCNAAAAATAGCGGAAACGAAACGAAACTGAAACCTAATTTTTTGCCCTGGAAAGACATTTTTTCTGCCCCCAAACTCATCTGAACTCATCCGAACATGACCGAACTGTTCGGTCGTTCGAGAGTTCAGTTTGGACGTTCTGTTTGGACGTCTGAACAGACTGAGTTCGGTCCGAACTCCGAACATCCGAACCGCGTTCGCCCATCCCTAGAGCATACCCTTCAAATGTCTTAGCTGTACCTGGTTTGAGCATTGACTATGGTGGCCCCATCCAGAATAACCACCTCTGCTGAAGGCGCATCCGTCTGTGAGGGAAGAGATATCATCTAGGCAGACTAGAAGGTCAGATTTGGTTCCAGTACACAGTTAACCCAGCTTTGAGACTGAAGGAGGGATAGGCTGGTTCTCATGCTTGAAAAATTCATCATGATCACCTTTGCATGACTGAGGGTAATTTCAGATGTTACGCGCTCCCGGGTCACCACAGTGGATCCCCAATGGTGGTGAGCCAGCCAAACCCCCCCTCCCATGGTCCAGGACCGCCCCAAACAGATGTGACAGGAGCGGGACCATGGCAGGGAAATGGACAGATGGACCACAGCCCGGGGCAGAGCAACAGACGTTATGCCGATTCCGGGCCGGGGTCAGAACACCCAGAAGACACCAGGGCGGGAGGCAGACATGGCCAACTGAGGGCAAATGAAGCCAAAAGTGGCTAAAGGAAACACCCACACAAGGGGAATGGGAAGGAGGGGGAGAAGGGAGATGAGCGGCCAAGGCAACTCACACAACAGGCACAGGGAAACCGAGGACGCAGCAGAACACAAAACACAAACACACGCCCAGGCGCGAGCACACCCAAAAGGGAAAGGAAGGAAGGGGAAAGACCCGAGCCAAGGAAGCGGAGGGGACCGGCCCAGGGACAGACCAGGACATGGGGAACGGCACCCAAAACCCCACCAACAGCACAGGCAGCAAGGGTCACCCAACAGCAACACAGGCCACCAAGTCACAGGGGTCCCCACAGGGACAGAGCAATGTCACAGGGGGAGGGCAAACAAGCAGGGGACGGCACTGGAGTGGTCCGAGGCAGGTCCAGGAGACAGGCACAGATCCCCCATGCCAGCGCAACAGTGCTGACGGGGAGGGAGGCAAGCCGGAACCAATGCCGAAATACCTGCCCCCCCCCGAGGAAGCCAGGAGGTGCAGTCCGGGGGACCCAGACCCGCACAGTCACAGAGGCATCCAGCGGGCAGGGGAGGTCCAGGCCATGGGCACAGGTGAGTGGGCGGTCGGCCAAGGGAAGACAACACCACCCGGAGAACCGGTAGCCAGCTCAGAGAGCAGGACACAGCCACGGGAGAGGCCAGCCACGGAGGGTAACACCACAGGCAGCAAAGGCCAGGGGGTGCCCAAGGAGGGGGCCCAGAGACACAGGCAAGGGCAACAGACCCATGGAACCAGTCAGAACAGCAGTGAGCCCGGTACAGCATGGAGTGAGCGGAAAGCGACCCAAGGTGGCAGGGAGGAGGCGGGAGCACACGGTGTGGCCGGCATCCAGGGCACCAAAGACACAGGGGGCCTCACAGCCAGCTGCAGGGGGTCACGAAGGGGGCCGAGGCACGGTGGCCCACCAGATGCACGTAGTGGGGCCACTGAAGCATGCCCCGATGGTAGCCCAGTGCAGACATGTGGTGGGCGATGAGGTAGTAGGCCTTGAACAGATCTTGCACTGTGAGCCCCACCTGAACATCAGCACGGGACCACACACCAGCCAGCACCACCAGCTCCACTCCGGTGGGCTCTGACAAGCCATAGTCAGCAGCAGGGGGCCATGGAAGGTGCCCAAGCTCCAACAGGCAGTGATATGCCACCCCACATGAACGCTGGTACCCACAGGCCCCATGGATGCAGCCAAAGAATGAAACAGCCAGGGCAGGGCCCCCCTCCACCAGACAGGTCATGAAAGCAGCCAGGCTGCACACAGAGAGGGCAGACACGGTCTCCGCTGTGGACCACCCCACATGCGAGCACCTCATCTCTGGAATGCGCCCATTGGGAAAGGGACGGAGGCCCAGCGCCGCCGCATGCAGCTGGCACTTGCGAACACTGGCCTCATAACCAAAGTAGCGAAGGCTGGAGCTCAGACTCGCATAGGTACCAGAGAGGGTATCAGGGTTGCACAGGAGCATTTGAATGGCCTGGGAATGCCACAGGTCACACAGGACCATGGTCTCGCAAAAGGTCCAGCTATGGGGGGTGCCAGGCATTGCGAGGCGCAGGAGCCCAGGGGAAGCACGGCCGGCCATGGTCCAGCAAGCAGTGGGTACAAACAGCAAGCAACGAGGGGCCCCACATGCCCAGGTGGGATGGGGAGGGAAGCAGGGGAGCTCCAAGGACACGTGATAAGCCCACAGGCCGCAACATGGGATGGCTATCAAGCAAGGCATGGAGTGCTAACGAGCAAGGCATGGAGTGGGACCCTACACAGCTGCAGGAACCAAGCGCACAGACAGTACAGCCAACATTGATAGCAGGGCGGTGATGACAACAGGCAGATAACACTGCTAGCAGGGAGATGATGTCAACAGGCATGCAGCTGCGGACCGCACACCCGGGCGCATGTCGGTCCAGGGCACGAGCCCCCGTGCCGGGAGCGCAGGTGTGATCAGGAGGGGCGCACCCAAAAGCTGCACACTGGCCACCCAGCCACCACCAAGGCAGCTGGGCGAGGGGGCAAGCACAGGTGCCATGGGGCAACGTGCACAGGTGCAAGGGCAGGGCAAGGAGCTGGGGTGGGACCAGCCCTTGGGCAATAGAGGCGCACACCAGATGACACCAGGGACACTCTCCACCATGGATATGGAATGGGGGGGTGCATGCGGGATGCACCTGGCCATCTGCGCGGTATGGTTCCGGGCGCACACAGACCTCATGCACATCGCCACAGAGGCGATCCACCTGGCTGCCCGCATACGGGTGTGCATGGCCAGGAGCACTGCGACCACCCGGTGTGCCCACCACGGATGCAGGCGCTCCCTGGCCAGGCTCAGGGCCTTGCGGGTGTATGGGGCGTACCACCAGGCCCTCCACCACACCTGAGAGCAGCCAGACGCGCTCTGCGTGGCTGCCAGACGACAACACTGGTGGAGGGAGGCCATGGGATGAGCAGCAATGCTCTCTATGCCCATTGCACAGCGGATCTGGGTCACTGAGCAGGCACAGGAGTGGTGGGTCGGGGCACCGATCCATTGGGACGTATCCACCTGGAGGGCAAACTTCAGGATGAACAGGCATTGCCTCCTGTGACTTGCAGAGTTGTTGACGCCCTGACTGGAGCGGCAACACACCTCCATGCGGGCCCCCATTCCCATGGTCCAGTGCATGACCATAGCAGTCTGGGCCCTGGCAAAACCCAATTCCTGCCGGTCCATGTTGCAGCACTTTGGTGTTGGGGTGAGCACTGTCACTAGTATCCTGAGAGACATCTGCGAGGGCATGGAGGGTGTGCTCCTGGACTGCGCAATCCAGCTCATGGACCAAGAGGCCGTGATGGCTGGCTTTGCGGCTGGCAGCTTCCCCAACTGCCTGGGCGCCATGGACAGCACTCACATAGTGATCCTCCACCCCTCCAATGGGGAGGCCGCAGAATACATCAACTGGCATGGGTACCATTCCTTGCAGCTGCAGGCGGTAGTGGACCACTGGGGCTGGTTCATCGACATCTACACTGGCCACTCCAGCCGCAGCCACAATGCCAGGATCATGACCATCTTGCCCCTCTATGCCCAGATGTACCAGGGGGACTTCACAAACATGGGGATGTCCAGGATCAAGGGGGTGCTGATGCCCCCCTGCATCCTGGGGTACCGGGCCTATCCCCTCCTCCGATGACTCATGAAGGCATACCCGGTCGCCAGGAATCCTGTGGAGGCACTGTACAACACCTGCCTATGTGCCTCCAAGACTCTGGTCGAGAGAGCCTTTGGGGCCCTCCAGCAGCGCTGGAGGTGCCTCGCAGGCCGACTGGACTACATGGTAGTGACCTCGGCCTTGGTGATCAGTGCCTGCTGTGTGCCGCACAACGTGTGTGAGACCAATGGGACGCCCTCGAGTTCCCCATGCCCCAAGCCGCTGTACGTGAACGCCAATAACCCGAGGGAGTACCACTACACCAAGTGGATCAGAGCAGCCCTGGCAAGGCAGATTGCCAGAGATGCTGCCACATGAGGGCCCCCCCCCCCCCCTCCATAGCCAGCACCTGTACTCGGCCCACGCCCGCGAGTATCTCACTGCCCTCAACCACTATACAGAGATGCTCAATAAAGGTTGCGGTTGGTTCCACCCATGCGTTTATTGTGCTACGTATGACCCCATGCCCCCCTTCTTACCCCCCCAGCACCCTGCCCCCCCTTGCCTCCCCCTCCCCCATCCCCCCAACCCTGGAGCTTCCTGAGTCATCCCCTCGGCCACCCTGGGGGCACCATGGGGCGCTGGAAGCTTCCCTCGCCCAACTGTCCATGTCCCCAACCGTGTCCTGGGAGGTCTCCATGTCTGGAGCGGCCGGTGAGGTCAGGGTGGGGGGCAGCTCTGGTGCCAGAGGGGCCCCCCTGGGCAGCTGCTGTTTCTGGAGGCTTGGTGGGACTGGGAGGTGGATGCGCGGGCCCTGAGGGCGTGCCGGCGGCTGGGACGGTGGAGTCGCAGTGGGGCCCAGCACCGGTGCAAGGGCCGACAGGATGCCTGGTGGAGTGACTGCCATCACATACGCGCACATGCTCCCTGCATGTAGCAGCAGTGACATGCCTATGTCCAGGGACCAATCCATTTTGCACGAGTGCTCCACCACCATCCAGTCTATGACCTTCTGTAGCTGCCCCAATGCCTCCACCTGTCTGTTGTGCTCCTGGCACTCCCACCTCCATTCCAGGCACACTGCCGCCTGCAACCTCTGGTCCGTGGCCTCCGTCTGCTGCAGGGCCCACTCCGTGGCCACCTCCATGCAGTCGATGGCTGCTATCATCTGCTCCCCCTGCTCGGTGGTCCAGACGATCTCCTCCACCTGCTCCTCTCTCCAGCACTGTACCCATGCTCTGTGCTCCCACATCCGCTGTGCCGGGGGCATGGGTTCGGCTGGAGAGACCGCTGCTGGTTGCCCTGTTGGGGTGCACAATGGGGTCCATTAGTCTGGTCCCGTCGCCTGCCACCCATCCCGTTGTGGTGCTGCGGGTGGTGGGCTGGCCCCCAGCAGGTAGGCAGATGGTGGCCTCCCCCCTGGCAGCCCCCTGTACCCCGACCATCCCTCCCTCGCACCCTCCAATCCAGTGTGCCCCACATGCACCGCCGTGCCCCCACCACCACCATGGAGCCTCACCTTGGTCCTCTGGCTGCTCCTGAGGCTGCTCCCCACCGTCCCCCTTGCCTGGTGGTCCCATGTGCTGAGGCGCACCGTGACCTGTTGGGAAGCAGTGTGGAGTGGGTTGCATTTCCCTTTCATGGGCCAGGTCCCCGTCCTGTTGTCTCCTCCGTCCCACTCGCTGGCACCGGTGGCCAGCCTTCTGCACCTGTCCCCCTGTTCTGTGCCCTGGCAGACCCCAGTGCCCTTTGACCCCCTTTCCATGGTCCGGGGTTCCTGGGAGCCACAGGGGCAGGCCCGCACCCTGTGGAGGCCCCCTCACCCGTAGGCCCATCCCCCACAGTCCGTTCCCCCTCCCACCCACTTGCCTACCCTCAATGTTGGTCTCTGAGCCCTCAGAGGCCAGCCCCTCTGTGTGGCTGTGCTCCCCCTGCATGTACTGGCTGAGGGTGACCAGTGTGCTGGCCTCAAATCCTCCCGAGTCAGACTGCAGGTGTGGGCTCCCTGTGTTGGTGCGCGAGGGGGGTCTGCTGCTCCCCGATAACCTGGGGCGCTCCTCTTGGGAGGCTGGGCCCCCAGAGCTGGTGCCTTGTTGTGGGGTTGCCAGGGCTGGGGTACTTCGGCCCATTCCCTGCCCTCAACCACAGCGCTCCCCATGAGCTGTGGGGCAACTATGGAGCCCTTCATGTGTAGAAAGCAGTCCAGGGCATCGTAATAGGGGGAGGTCCGGGCTCCGTGTCCGGACCGCCTGTTATTGTCTTTTAGTGCCTTGTACCCCCTCTTGAGCTCCTTCACCTTGGAGTGGCATTGGGCCACTGTCCTGTGGTGACCCACCACCTCCATGTCTCGCACTATCTCATTGTAGACATGCTCATTCCACATGTTTATGGCTAGTTCCACCTGATGCTCCAGGGACCCCCAGATCCGTATAAAGTCATGGGTCTCTTTGTGCCCCCATTGCCCCCCTCTCTGGTACCGCCGTCTCCTGCATGTGCCCTCCTGCTCCTCCGCCTGCCCTCTGCCTGTCTCCTCTGGGGGCTCTGGCTCCTGGCCCTGTTTCCGGGTCTGGGGGTCATAACGGGGGGGTTAGTTGCCTGGGTCCCTCGACCCCGTGGCCCCCCTCCCTTCCTCCAGGCGCCCCCCCCTTCATGCTCCTGTGCCACTGTGTGGGCCCCCACTCGCTCTCCTTACCCGTTTCCAGGGTGCCTCCATCCCCTGGCAGGTTGTTCCCTCAGGGGCAACCTGCCCCAGTTGCTCCTCCACCACCACCTCTATTTCCAGCGCCACCTCCTCCTCCTCCTCCCCCCCCCTTCCTTGCTCACCCTCCACTCTCCTCGCCCTTCCGCCTTGCTCCATCCCGCCACGTTCCCCTGCTGCTGTGTGCCCTTTAAATCTCCCTCCCCGGTCTGTGTGTTGCTCGTTGCCTGGCAGCAATGCTTCATGCTCTCGCCCCGGCTGGGGATAATTTTGTTTGCTTCCGGCTGGTGGTTGCCGTTCATTCAATACTTTTTGCGGTTTCCCAGTGAGAATCACTTTGACCACCCTTCCGGAGATGGTCTGGTCCCAACCTCTGGAAGGGTGGTTTGACTTTGTCTCCTACTGATGATTGCCCCTGGTGAACATCTGGCAAACGCCGATCAGACGTTCAGGGCTCTTTGGCCCTGCGGCGGGATTGTGTGTGGTTCAGTGTGGTTGATTGTGATCTCGTAATGTCTGAAATTAACCTGAAGGGACACGTAAAGACTGTTGAATAAAGTGCAGTTAGCCTTTAAACTGTTCACCTGCAATGTGGATGTTGCTTGATGTTTTGCTGGAGGGCAGCTAAATAGTAGAAGTTTATTTCTCTTAATGGGATCATGTAATGGTACTCTACACTCTTCCAGTCTTTCTCTGAGGAACAGGTTGTACAGTTCCACCCCCAAGTCTTCAGTCTTCCTCACGGTGGCAACTACAGACTTTGTGTCAAGGACAAGGAGATCATCACTTTCTTCAAGGTATGGATTCCCCATCTCCTCGCTGGTTGAAACAAAGGGCATTTTCACACAAGACGTTCTCCACCCACTATACATGTTACAGGGCACCCATAGGGCAACACTGCAGCCCTGCAACTTGTATAGTGGGTGGGCAGATGAGTGTCTTGTCTGAAAATGCCCAAGATTCCATACATCATTTTCAAATGACTTTTGAAAACCCATTGTTTCCTTCATTATTAGCACTCCATTATTAGCACTCCTCTCCACAATGCCTTCAAATTTTTTGCATAGTCTTGCAACTTCTGGTCCACCAACCATCCACCAACACAAAGCAGCTGGATTATTTGCAATATCAACTCCCTCATCGCTGCAATAGAGTACAATGGGTGATCCATAGCGAACGCTGGTACTTGCAACAGGTTCAGAAACTCAACATCTTTCATAACCAGATTCATGACATGATGGATCATAAAAAAAGACTTAGACAAATCAGGGAACATTGACAAAGGAGAAATTAGAGACCTGGGAGGTGTGTCACTTGGTGATAACTTGGATGCATGGTATGCCGCCCAGGACAAGTTTGAAAGTCCTTCCTCAGTTTGTTGACTTGCCATCTCTGCTACATGTATAAGCCATCTCTGCTACATGTATAAGCCATTTAATCTCTTCCTGCATTGCAGTCTGTACTCGGTCAAATTCAGCTGTAATGAGGAACTCCTGCACTTCTGGTACAACTGGAGGTTTATTTCTGAAAATAAGGATTTTATTTCTGGAGAGAAGAATTATTTTACATAATTTATTGTTAAATAAATAAATGTCATGACTTTAATAATATGCATGTCCAGATAGCAGAAGAACTGTTTCCATTGTGTTTGACACCAGAACGATTTCTAAATATGCCATACATTTGATGAGATATGAATTTTCCTTTTGAGGCAATTCAATTTGGGGGCCATTTTGAAAGTGACCAGAATTAATCAGAACTGATCATGACTCCGCATCTGAGATTGTTCATACTGTCTAGAAGAGCATCTTGCCAATTTTTATGCTTGTATCACTAAAGGAACTATTCTTGCACATATCCTACCCGCTATACATAATTATTGCAAGAATAAATAAGTAATGATTTGAAGACCGGGGTTGGTTCATTGACATCTTCACGGGCAACTCCGGGCGCAGCCACGATGTCCAGATCATGACCATTTCCCCCTTCTATGCCCGGATGTACCACGGTGTCAGGGGGGAAGGGGAAGGGGAAAGGGACCTACCCTAGCAGGAGACAGGGACTGAGGGAACCTATACCTGGGGAGGGTTACTGTAGGAAGGGCCCAGAGAACCCAGATAAGAAAGATATCTAGAAAGAAAAACCTCTCAGCCAGTCTCTTTGGTGTTTCGAGACAGTTCTCGTTCTCCCAGCCGGGGAACCCTGCCTCAGAGTGCACAGCTCATCATTGAGGCTACAGAAAGGAAAGCGAAAAGGGTCCCAACTCAACAAAGAGGATACAGGCCAGGAAGAAGCAAGTTAAGAACAGCACGAGGGGGAAGAGCAAGGAAAGGAGAGAACACCCACTATAGAGAGGTGAGGCAAGGCAAGACAGTGAAGAGAGGGCAAGACCTGACAACCCTAAGCAGACACCGGTGATGGGAAATGCAAGACCACAGAGAAGAGCACTGGGGAAACACAGCTCTGGGGGAGACACAGCACACTGGGGAAACAGCTCCGGGGCAGAGACAGAGCAGTGGAGGAAACACAGAGCACTGGGGGAAACACAGTTCCAAGGATGCACAGAGCACTGGGGGAAACACAGCTCCGGGGGAACAGAGCTCTGGGGGAGAGACAGAGCACTGGGGAAACACAGCTCCGGGGGAGACACAGAGCAGTGGAGGAAACACAGAGCACTGGGGGAACAGAGCCCCAAAGAAGCACAAAGCAATAGGGAAAGCACAGGGCAATGAGGGAACAGAGCACCAAAGACACACAGAGCAATGGGGAAATGGAGCTCCAGGGAGGGAGACACAGAATCACAGGGAACAGAGCAATGGGGGG
>QEPC01002862.1:238548-255927 GCA_003113815.1 Sphenodon punctatus
GGAGTAATGGAGGTGAGGAGGCGGGAAGGAATGGGATCAAGGGGGCAAGTGGAAGGGTTGGAGGAGGCGAGCAGAGAGGAGATTTCCTTAAGGGAGGCAGGGGAGAAGGAGGACATGAGAGAAGGAGGGGGAGGAGGGAGAGGGGTGGGAGTGGGAAGAGAAGAGTGGGAAGCGATGTCGAGGCGGAGCTTGTCTTAATCTGCTTTAAATCTTGCATGCATCATGCTACCACCTAAAAGAACAAACATTGACATTTTCAGAAAGAAAACTCAACTTGTTTATTTGTAAAACCATTTTTTAAAGTTTCAGTGTTATAATATTGTACAGCTGTGGCAGTGGCTGTATGTTACACTGTGACCCCATTTTCATGCTTATCATTGAAGTCAGACATTTTTTTTTAATGTGAGTTTTCTCTGAATTTTGTGTGTGGGTGTGTTGGGAATAATTACAATGGGTTTTGTGCAAATTTTCTTGTTGGTCTGGTTTTTATTTTGTGGGTTATGTTGTTTTGAAGTTTCTGCTTTCATGTAAAATCCTGGGGTATCAACATTTTTCTGGAGTATGTTATCATCAGGTGTGTTCACTTTACAGGCTTCAAAACTGACCTATATGTAGCCTGGGTAGTTGGAACAGTGCTTTTGTATGTTTGGCAGGATCTGCTGCTGTTGGAGTGTTTTTATTAAGGATTTTAAAAATGGTACATTCATGCACGCTCATTGGCTACATACACACCCACCAGCAGTTATGTCCTGTCCCATTGTAATTATTCCATCCACTCTGATTGGCTGTCAGGAGAATATCTCACTGGACATTACAATACTGAAAGGATTGGCTGGCCTGAGCCTGCTTCAGTACATGTTGCAGTTTGTCTTCCCCGCTTCTCTGCCCAAGAAAATGGACTGCACTGACCATCTGGGAAAACTGGGAAGGGAGGGAGAAACTACGTAGAAGTGGCGGGACACTGGGGAGCTACTCTCACTTCATTGCCTAATATGTTCTCCAATAAGCTGTGAATGTAACATTGCAGTTAGTGACATGACACGAAGCACCCTACCCCCCACCCCCCATGCCGATGGCACAATTTTTTCCACTGTACCCTAGACCCCTCCCCCACAGGAACAACAAGGTCTGCTGTCTCTGGGGAACTGGCAAAGGTAAACGGCCTGTGCACTTGAGACCCAAATGTATTTGATGCAGGCATGGAAAACAGAAGGGAGACAGCCCGTACAAGTAACCAGACACTGGGAAGGTAATGTCAATTCCAAATAGGTTCTAAAAAGAACATGCTTGATTTGGTCTTCTTCTGTTGGAGAGTTTTTATTAAGGTTCTACAAAACCGTTCTTCCACAGTTCGGACAGCGGCTGCAATGCCATGGGCCACAGATCTTGTGCAGAGCTGCATGCGTGCGCAGTCGCATGGGACCCATGTGCAGCCGCATTGCCAGCATATTGTGCCATGTGCAAGCTGTGCGCATGCGCATGCACACAGCTTACATACAGTGACCCACAGACCATGGGATCATGGTCAATGACTGTATGTACCTAGGCATGAAGGAGCACACAGTTTCTTTGTGCAAATAGGGTTTGCAGGGCTGCAAAACGACGTCATCTGGCTGCACTGCTCGGAGAGTCCCTGGAGCCGGGTGGAGACAAGTGTGCTGAGGGGAGCGGCTGCTGCAGCAGAAAAATACTGCTAAGTTAATTTTAACTTCTAAACTGGGAAGGTGGGGGGAGCCCTGGCAGCTGGGGAGGGGAAGCCCTGAGGGTTTGTTCATTTCCCTCTCCCCGTGGAATCTCCTGCCCCGTGTCTCCCCAGCGCAGGCTAGAAATTCTGCGCTCGGGTAAGCGAGGCAGGAGATTCCGCGAGGGGAGGGGAATTCTGCAGGAAATCTGCGAATCGCAGGCCCGCGTTTCCCTCGGGGCCCTGGTTTTATTGTTGTTTTTATGTTGTGCACCTCTCCGAGCTGCCAGTGTGCAGGAGGATGCGGGATATACATTTTTGTATAAATAAATAAATAAACCCTCTGTGCAACCTGGGCTCTGAGCCCATTCAGAGAGCCCCTCCACTTCCTTCCCTTCCACTCCAATGTCACCATTGCAAACACAACCCCACCTGCCACATTCAATTGGAGAATCACATTCATATTAAGCTACCCCACCTTGCTCCTACTAACCTGACTGTAGCTCCTCCCCTTCCTATGTCTTGGGCTGTTCTGGACGGTGAGCTTGGGGGGCTGAGTTTACAGGCTGGAGAAGCCCCAACATACTGTCCCCTCCCCCCATTCCAGAGGTGCTCCAGCTAGAGGTGGGAGAATTACAGATGGGAAGATCCAGCCATGCTTAAACGGGGGTGGGTGAGTGAGGAAGTCTATAGGTGCTCAAATGGGTAGGGGGAGTCTATGGACGTCACAATACTGAAAGGACTGGCTGACCTGACCCAGTTTCAGTACATGTCACAGCTCGTCTTCCCCCCTTCTCTTCCCGAGAAAATAAACTGCACTGTCCGTTGAGAGAAACTGGGAAGGGAGGGAGAGACTGGGTAGAAGTGGCAGGACACTGAGGAGCTACTGTAGAACCCAATTGGTGAGCCTCTCCACTCTTGCTTCGTTGCCTAATATGTTCTCTAATGTGCTGTGAATTTAACATTGCAGTTTGTGACATGACACAAAGCACCATACTTCCCACCACCACCACCGTGGTGAAGGCACAAATTTATCCCCTGTACCCTAGATCCCTCCTCCACAGGAACAACTAAGTCTGCTGCCTCTGGGGAACTGGCAGAGGCAAACGGACTGTGCACCGAGACCCAAACATATTTGATGCAGGCATGGAAAACTGCAAAGGGAGGGAGATAGCCCGTACAAGTGGTGGGACAGTGGGAAGGCACTATGGAATGCAATTAGATACCAAAAAGAAATCATGCTTGATCTGGTCTTGTGTTGTTGGAGAGTTTTTTATTACATTTTTTTTTTTTTAAAGCAAAAACTCGAGTCAGAAGCCACTCTACTGATGCCCAAGTTAAGACACTAACATGGAAGCTTCCCTCCCCACCCCACTCCGCTATGGTTCTGAATCATGTGCTGGCTGCTCCCAAAGATGCAGCTATAACTGGAAAGCTCAGGTTTGTAATTAAATTCCTTATAATCTATTTGCTTGTTAATTAGGATTGTCAGGATAACTAGCAATAAGACACTGCTAAAGAGGCAATTATTGGGGAACAAGTCTCCGCCGAGATGGAGCCAGATTGCTAACCACTCCCACCTAGCCTGGTACATCACCCCCTGTCACTGAGGCTCTGTCTTGGGGGTGAGATGACCTGGCTAGGCTGCTCACAGCCATGTGCTCTTGGGGGCAGATCTCTGGGCTCCAATCCCAGTGATAATGGCATCCTCCCCGAGCCCAGCTGTATGGGGGGCTCTCCTCAGGTAGAACAGAGACTGCCCTCTGCTGTAGCATGAAGAAAATGGGTGTCATGCTCGGTTCTGCTCCAGCCCTTTCTCTGGGCTTGGCTCATTGGTGCTGTGAGGAAGACTAAGGATCAGTCTATCTGGCTGACACTCCAACTCACCTCTAGTCCAGCCATGACTCAGTTTCCACACTTGTAGTCTGCAGTGGCCACCACTCTCCTCAGAGTGTGTCAATTCACAAGTGTAAATCATCTGCTACCCATATCTTGGAGATTTCTTCAATCACATAAAATGTATGTGGGTTAGAACCATCTTGGCATCCAACCAAGAATTGCCCCAGAATTGTGTCCAGTTTCAGCAAATGTGCCCATTAGGAGAATGTTTTATACAAAAGATTAAATTAAAATTAAGGTAGGTGCAGTAGATTGCAAGGTACAAGAGTTGCAAATATAAATAAAATATAAACTTAACAAAAATGTTAAGATAACTTGATAGCCATATCATACTTCAAGTTTGTAAGCCATTTTCCACAGTTACAGACTCAGAAGGGGTCCATTGCCCCACTATGATAAGGACATTTGGAATGCGAGCAGAATGATCTGCAAGACTCACAAGCCCTGTGTGTGTGTGTGTGTGTGTGTGTGTGTATACACACAGGATGACTCAGCATTTGGAGTCTGTTTTGCACAGGGCAAAGGTTTAGCAGGAGGATACTTTCTATCTACCCATCTTTTCCTGTCTCCTGCCTCAGCATCAGCATTGGTTCTGCAGCAGTAGAGGGCTTAGCCCTGTAGGCCTCACTCTGCCCCAGTGGTGGCTAGTGGCTTTTGAGGCTGGTGGGGCAGTGGGTGGGTTGAACTTTCTGCTGGCGGCTTTGCCGCCAGTGGGCCAGAGCCCGGGGCAGCGGTAGGCAGAGCCAGGGGCAGCGGTAATTCAGTGGTGTGGCTTAACCCAGCAGCAAGGCGTTCTCAGGGTTTTGTTTCCCCCCCCCCCCTGTATATGAGATTTTTTTAACTTTTTAAATTGTTTTATTGTTTTATTCTTTTATCTTGGTTGTTTGCCACCCTGAGCTGTCCTGTGGGCAGGAGGGACGGGATAAAAATTGTATATAAATAAATTAATTAAATAAATAAACATTGGATGGACATTACATTAGTTAACGCTGGGAACTCCTTGCTGCTGTGTGAAGCACTCCCACTGGGGGATAGAGAGCCCTCTTACTGGGGTCCCATCCACTCTCTCCCACCAGGTCCAAATTAACTATAGCAGGTTACAAAAATAGTTTACATTGCCATCATCCTGAACCCTCGAATCCTCGATTTTCATGGCATCATTTTCATTCTCTTCTCAGAAGAGAATGAAAGGGAAGAGAAGGACAACAGAGGAGAGTAGGAGGAAAGGGTTTTGTTTTGGTGCACGAGAAGAGTAAGGCGAAGAGATGGGTTCAGTGGGGGACAGGGGAAAGGGGTCTCCTTGTTGTCTGCAGCCTTCTCTTCTGTCATACTCCTACCTACTTTCTCCTCTGTTCACAAGGAGAGCAGTTGCAGGCCTGTATAACAACCAAACACTCCCCATCCAAGCCAACATCCCCAGTACCAACACTGTATCCCTGGCAGCCAAATGCCTGTCCAAGCAAACAGGCCTGTTTTAAGAAGTTTGGCAAGTTTCAGAGCTGCATTGCCACCAAACCAGGCCTATCCAGACCAACATCCCTGATCTCTCTACTCATGCTTGGAAGAGGAGAAGGAAAGCAGCAATGCATCATGCAAACACAGAGCAAACAAAGCAAACCATCTTAAGGCAACAATGTCATGTGCAGTCCTTAGCACACCATAAAAGCAGCAGCGGGAATTTCCACTTGTCCCCCAAAACATGCTACCCAGCTCTGTTGCAATGTAAGAGGTAGTTTCTGCTGAAACTAAACACGGAGCTTTTTCACTAATGGCTAGTCTCTCCCCCTCCCCCATCCTTCCTCTCCCTCCTCTTTGTCGATCCTTATCAACAGGATCACCATCCTTCCCAACCCTCAAGCCCATAGCTTAGGCTTCATCTTTGACTCACCCCTTTCTTTTAAACCCTACATCAACTCTGTCACCAAATCCTGTCACTTCTCCCTCCATAACGTTGCTAAAATTCACCCTTTTCTCTCTGTCTCCTCTGCCAAAACCTTTGTTCATGCCCTGGTCATTTCTCACCTCAATTACTGTAACCTCCTTCTCGCTGGCCACCCCCACAATCACCTTTCTTCCCTTATCTCCATGCCAATGTCATCCACCTTGCTTGTTGCTTCGACCACGTGCAGTCCCTCCTCTCCTCTTTTCACTGGCTCCCCCTTCCTGAACGAATTCTGAACACGCTCCTAGTCTTCACCTATAAAACTCTTCACAACCTTGATCCCCCCACCTCTCTGCACTTATTTCCCTCCGTACTCCAGTCCATGAACTCCGCTCCTCCTCTGTCCCCTCTCTCACCCTCCCACACCTCCCCTGCTCCCCTAACCGCCTTCATCCCTTTTCCTTAGCTGCCCCCCACACCTGGAACTCCCTCCCTGCTCACATCCACCTCGCCCCCTCCCTTCGTACCTTCAAATTCTTCCTCAAGACCCACCTCTTCCACTTTGCCCTCTCTGGCTCCTCGCTCACCTCTCCTAACTCCTGCTGATACCTACCATCCAGTACAATCTGTTACCTGAGGTCTGTGTACTCATATCCTCAGCACATGGACCAGCCAGCCATCATTCTCGATGTAACCAAGCCAAGCACATGCACCTGAGACCTCACATCTTTGTGAATGTTACATCCCTTGTCTCTCCCTCTGTTTCCCTTCCTTCATCTCTCCCCTTATCTCTCAGATTGTAAACCCTAGGACAGGGACCGTGTCTATTCCATCACTTTGTAAAGCGCCAGGTACATTGCTAGTGCTATATAAATGCTTGCTAATAATAATAATAATAATAATAATAATAATATAATATAAATGCTTAATAATAATAATAATCCAGTCCTCTTATTTACTTCTATATTCTGGTTGTCAGATATTTAATTCCTCAGCCAACTTGTCAAAGAGCCATTGATGGTCCTGTCCTCCATGAATTTATCTAATCCATTTTAACCCTGTTTTTTAACCCAGATGTTCTTGACCTTGCACCAGCCCATGGCAATGAGTTCCACAGGTTGATCTGTGGTGTGTGAAAAATTACTTCCTTGTGTTTGTTTTAAATCTGTTGCCAGTTAGTTTCATTGGGTTTCTCCTAGTTTTAATATTATGAGGCAGGGGAAATAACAGCTTCTCATATGACTTTATAAAGGCTGAGAGACAAGGCTTCAGAGGAAGACCATGCAAGCCTAGAAACAGCCTGGAAGGCCAAGCCTGGACAAGATCTGAGTTTTGGATGGAGATAAGGGTGAAAAGGGGAGAGTGGGGGAGGCCAGTGAGAAGGAGGTTACAGTAATTGAGGTGAGATGAAACTGAATGTTGGTTAAGCTTGTGGTGCCTCCAGGTCTCTGACAATCTGTGGGCATTGTCCCTGGATAAAGGGGGACTGGTTAGCAGAAAGCCAGAAGGAGAGAGAACCTTTGTTGCATTATTCTTTAAACAGGAAGACTAAGTGATCCCTGAAGATTGTGCCAAATCTGGCACAGTACAAGAAAGTGAACTGTTTAAGTCACTTTGTGTGTTCAATAGGCCAAAGTTCTCTTCTAAAACTCATTTGGAAAAGAGTAAAGACCTATGAAAAGGTAAAATCAAGGATGAGTCTTGTCCAAAAACTTGTGTGTGTTGCTAGGGTGCCACAGCACACACTCTGCAACCAGCAGGGCTAGCATATTGAATCTCTGGGACATAAGAGAATTGTAAACTAGAACACTGAAATCAACACCCAATCTATGGTTGCCCACTCTGGCATATATACCCTCTTCCAAAAGCTGGAAATAAACCCATGCAGTTTGTGAATATGAACTGAGCCAAGGCCAATCTGAACTTCATTCCAGAAGTTTCTGAAGACCTACCTGAAATCTCGCAAGCCTATTGGGGACGGAGCTAAAGCTCCTAAATTGTCCTCATTCAAGCCTGAAGCCTACTGGGAAGAATTATGGGGAAATGCTAATGTCACGAGCGTAGCATGGTGGGAATGGTCCCTGGTGTAGAAGATGCACTGGTCCTCCAACTGGGGGACTCCACGCCAGTGTGCAGCATATGCATTCAACATGCATGTGGGGCCCCCAGGCTTGTGGGTTCCAGTGCAGCTGCACCTGCTATAACTACAGCTCTGGCTAATGTCCCAGGCACATGCCCAATTAGCAACCCCACAAAAGAATTTATAGGATTCAACCCACCCTCATAAGCAACGGTCCAACACATTGAACTATTTCAGAACATCTCACAGCAGATGCAATCATCTCTTGCACCCCAAGAAAATGAGAGACAAAGCAAGGGCATAGCTATAATATGGACAGGTGGTACAACTGCACTGGGGCCCGTGAGCCTGGGGGGCTCATACTCCCAGGTGCAGCCATATCTCCTGCTGCTGGGAGAGGAGATAGGGACGCTCTATCCCATCTTCAACAGTAGGCCAATTCCATCCTAGCAAAGCCCAATGTGGCAACTAATACCAGCCACTGCAAGTCAGTGCCTACTGTGCTTCAGTGGCATTTCAGACTTGGACCAATCTACTTCCAAAGCGAACCCCTGGCTCACCAGCCTGGACCTTGCTAGGAAAGTAGAAGTGTTAAAAGCTGAGGCTTGAGCAGCTGACAAGGACACCAGTCCAGGGAAGCAATGGAACATGATCTTCCCTGCCATCATTCATCTGTAATGGGCTTGATGTTCTGTGAAGGAACATTAAATTCCAAGCGGGCCATGCATGGAGTGTCATGGGTATGCACAGTGGCTCAGCACCCTGCCAGTCTCAGAAGAGAGACTTTCCCTCAGAGGGAGGGGGAGTGAGGAATGGATCTTTCCAGGAAAAGCTGCTTTGGCAAAAGTGGACCCAAGTCAGAAAGCCCAAGGTCAGAAAAGACCATCATATCATCCAATCTGAGCCATGCTACCAAGACCCACCCCACCTACCCATGGAAAACCCATACCATGAAACAGAGGGTATTTTCAGACGTTACGGGGCCGCTTGGCCCCATACTGAAAACAACCCTTTCATTCCCCGCCGGGGTCACCCCGTCACGCCATATCAGACGTGCTGGGGGGATCCCAGCGGGGAATGGGGGGGGCGGGGCTGCGCAGCTCAACGTGCGGCCGCATGGCCCCGCCCCCTCCATGCACCCCAACGCCCGCCCTCTGGGGAGATGGGTGGGCGGTGGGACCAATGCAGCCGCCGCGTCCAGCTGAATGCGCCAGGGCCCGGGATCCCGCCGGTGATCCCGGGCCGTGGAGAGCGGCCAGACGTGACTTTTTCTTGGTCCCTGCCCAGGGTCCGTTTGACCACGCTTCCCAGGACATTCCCCCGGCTAGCCCTGGAAGCGTGGTTCAAAGTGACCCCATGTGGGGATTCACCGTGGCGAACATCTGGCGGCCGCCAAACAGACGTTCAAGACACGGTGACCACAGGTGGGTATTCACCGTGGTTCACCGTGATCTCGTAACGTCTGAAAATACCCAGAGATAAACACCACAGCTCTCCAAAAGCTAAATGACAACAGTATGTCCTTGGCAGAAACCAGGAGACACCAAGGGGCACCAATGCCAGAGGCCCCTGCAATGACAGGTTGTTAAGGAAGATTCCCTGGGTGCTTCTGAGGTGAGGGCATTAACACTTGTCCAGGGACACCAGCAGGAATTGCTAAGGGTGGCCTGGCCCCTAGATGCCCCTCCTTTTGATGGTCCCCACCCTGACCCCCATCCTTTTTAAAATATATATATATATATATTATTGTGTTTTCAATTCAACAATATCATACACACCACTTTATCTTTCTGGTTATGGACCTGGGTTACAGACGCAGTCCCAGCCTACAAGAACTATAGTGTGTCTTTATGTATTCTTTGTAACATTAACACTAAACATTTCACATTCCTTATATCTCGGTTATACAAATTGACATTTTAGGTTGATCTAAGTTAATTTCCTGTTTCAAGAGGTTCCATACATTAGTCCAAACAGCATAGAAGTTTTCTAATTCTTGGCGGATTTCTGCGTGCACTCTCTCCATGGTTATGGTGTGCCAAATTCTTTGTATCCATTTTTTATACGATGGCTTTTTCCTTGCTTTCCAATTACACACTATTGTGTGAATAGCTGCCAGTCTTAGTTGTTGGCATGCCATTGTCCTTTCCGGAATTATCTGTAAGTCTGGGAAGATGCCCAATAATGCAGTCTCTGGTGGCTTTGGGATTTCACATTGTGCCACATTGTTCATTTGCGTCCATATTTTATCCCAGAAGTCCTTCACGTGTGGGCATTCCCACCAGCAGTGGAGCCATTTCCCTTCCCCTCCACACCCTTGCCAGTACTCTATAGGGTAGTCTTTATTCATTTTGTTTAGTTTATAAGGGGTGAGATACATCCTGTATGTCACCTTAACCTGTGGTTCTTGTACTGATAGAGAGCGTGACAATTTTCTCATGTTCAGCCATATCGTGTTCCTTTCTTTTTCGTCAAGTTCTTTTTTTAGATCCTTTTCCCACGCCTCAAAGTACCCCACATCTGGTAAGTGCATTATTGTTTGAATCACTCTATATATTTTTGAAATTTCGTGTTTCCGCCCCTGATCTCCATACATCACTCTCTCGAAGTCTGTCACCTTTCTGTTTACTTGTGCTTTTATTACTTTGTGGCTAAATCTACTCACTATTTTTGCATATACCCCAAAATCAGGGGTCCCCTCCAATTTTTCTTTTATTGTATCTAAGTTCATTATAGCCTCACCCACGAAAATTTGGCCTGCCCACCTTAAACCTTTGTTTTCCCACTTTTCCGCCACCTTCCGAGTTATTCCTGCCCTCTTGCTCCATTCTCCAAATATTGGAGTGTATGGGGAGTTATCCCTAGATATACCTAGCTTGTTACTGAGCGTCTCCCATATTTGCAACACCATGCCTGCAAATGGATGTGTCATTACTATTTTTTTGTTTATTCTCTCTCCATCCGTAAGAATACTAGCGAATTCTTCTATTTGACATGCATCTTTTTCTAGTGTCAGCCAGTCCGGAACCGGCTTCCCCTGGAACCAAATTTTTATCCCTCAGAGAGCTGCTGCCCAGTGATAGAGCTTCATGTCAGGTAAGTGTTGGCCTCCATTATCTTTACTTGTGTATAGTATTGTTTTTCTTATTCTTGGTTTTCTTCTTTGCCATAGGATCCTTGATATGGTTTTGTTTATTGTCATGAAATAATCTTTTGGTAATTGGATCGACAAAGCAAAAGAGGTGTATGACAGTTTGGGAAGGATCAACATTTTTATCAAGTTTGCTCTTCCTAGCCAGGATACCTGTAGCTTTTTCCAATCCTCTTCTTTCGTTTTATGTTTTCCAGCAGTGGGAGGAAGGTTTTTTATATAGATCCCTCCATTTTTTTGTGATCTGTACCCCTAAATATTTTATGCTATCTGTCTGTACTATAAATGGTGTGGATGCTTCTCTGTCCTTCTTCGAGAGCTTTTCTTCATTGAATAGTAGCATCTCAGACTTGCCCGCGTTTACTTTATAGTCCGAGATTTTTCCAAATCTCTCTATCACCTTCAGCAGCCTTGGGACTGAGTGGGGCAGGTCTGAGAGACTTACCATCATGTCATCTGCGTATAGGGAAAGCTTAAATTCCCTATCCAGGACTTTGATCCCTTTAATTTGTTGATCAGTCCTTATGACCATCACTAAGGCTCAATAGCTATATTAAACAATAGGGGGGATAATGGTCAACCTTGTCTTGTTCCCCTTTTTATTTTTATATTTGACGTGTACTTGCCTTCTATCGTTATTTGTGCTCTAGGGGCCTTATATATAGTTTTTACCCATTGCAGGAAAGAGCCCGTGATTCCCATTCGTTTCATGGTCTCGAACAGGTAATTATATTCAACCATATCAAAGACTTTCTCCGCGTCGAGTGCCACTATTGCGGATGGGATCTGTTTGACCGTAACATGCTTTATAATGTTAACAACTTTTCTTATGTTATCAATTCCTAATCTTCCCGGGATAAATCCAGTTTGATCTGTGCTAATTACATTTGGGATAATCTTGGCTAGGATTTTGGTGAATAACTTTGCGTCCGTATTTATCAGTGAAATGGGCCGGTAGCCACTGCACAATTCCAAATTTTTCCCCGGTTTTGGGCACAGAGTAATTACTGCTTCATAAAATGTGTCTGGCATTTTGCTTTCCTTTAAAATTAAAATTAAATACTTTTACCAGGAGTGGTGCTATTTGTTTTTTAAAAGTTTTATAGAATTCCACTGGATAACCATCTGGAACTGCCACTTTATTGTTAGGTAGTTCTTTTATTGTTTTTTGTACCTCATCCAGACTAATTTCATTATTTAGAAATTGGGCTTCTTCTTTGGTAATTTTTTTGAAGTTTAGATCATCCAAAAAATTATTAATGCTATCCTGTGCTGGGTTGCCTGTTTCATAATTTTTTTGATAGAATTGGACAAAGCAATCCTCCTTGTCTTTTCCTTTTAGCATAGGTGCTTCGGGCGTGTTTCTGATGTAGGGTATGTTCCCTTTCTGTCTCTTTTTTTTTTGTCAGCCATGCCAGCGCTTTGTCAGCCTTATTCCCCTTGTCAAAATAAAATGCTTTTGTGGGATTTTTTAACTTCTTATTTCGCTTTCTAATAAGTTAATCTGGCTTTTGATTGTGGCAATTTTAGTTGCATTGACTATCGGGTTCTTTGAGAGCTGTTTTATTAACAAGTATTTTTCACTTATTTGTGCTTTCTTTTCTTTTTTTAGATGTGCCCCCAGCGATATGAAGTGTCCTCGCATGACAGCCTTTGCTGCCTCCCATACTGTGGCTGCCGGGGTTTGGGGCTGATCGTTTATTTGTATATATTCAATAATTTTTTCTTCAATCTGTTCTGTGACCCATTTATTTTGTAAATAAAATTGTTTCAACCGCCAATTTTGTTGTCCCCTTGTGTTTTTTTGATGTTGTTTATCTGTTTCTAGCACCACCGCGTTGTGGTCAGAGAAAGGGGTGATTCATATATGAGATTCCTCACATTGTTGTATCATATCCTGATTTACAAGAATGTGATCAATCTTTGTTGATATCTTGTGTGGGTTTGAATAAAATGTGAACTCTTGTGTTAGTGGGTGCTGGGCCCTCCAAATATCCACCCAGTGGTGGTCTCTTATCACTTGCACTGTCCTGCTTTGTTGTTTTGATAGTTTAGTTTTTGTGAATAAATCTAGCTCCGAAAGGGGGGTGTTGAAGTCTCCCATTAGGATTGCCCTCCCCTCGATTTTTTCGCTTATTTTGGGGATAATTTCTGTGAAGAATGCATTGGTATTAGTGTTGGGAGCATATATGGTACCTATAGAGTAGGTGTCCTGCCCTATCCTACCCTTTATAAGAAGCATTCTTCCCTGTTTATCTTTGTCTGTTTCTGTTACTTGCATTTTTAGGGATTTTTTTATCCCTATTAAGACCCCGGCTCTCTTTTTTTCCCCATTTGCGTAATATAGCTTGTATTCTTTATTTGTGAATCTGACATTATCTTTCCTAATCAAATGAGTATCTTGCATAGCGAAAATATCTGGATGCTGCTTATTCAGAAATTGCCACACCCTCTTTCTTTTTTGTGGGTTATTCAGCCCGCATACGTTAACTGTGATTATTTTTAAATTTACCATTTTTTATTTTGTTTTTTTAGTTCCTGTCTCTTATACACATCTAGATGTGTATAAGAGCCCTTTGCAGCAGCGCACACACGATTTATACATATGCATAACATAATATAATAACATTTTCTATAACCTGCTTCATTGCATATTATTCTCTGTATATTATTTTCTCTTTTTTTTCTTTTTCTTTTTTCTTTTCTCTCCCAAACTTATGTTCCGGTTTGTTTATTTATTTCCCGTTCTGTTCTAGCTTGACTCTTTTCACCCCGCTGTCTTGTCTCATAGATTTTGTTTAAATTCCTCCAGCTCTGCTTCTTTAAGAAAGAAAAATCTCTTTCCCTGATAGGTAAATGTCAGTTTCGCTGGATAGTACACCTGGGCTTTGATGCCTACCTTGCTGAGGGAATCTATTTGGCTCCTCCACGCCTTTCTCCGTTGTACTGTCTCCGTTGCCAATTCGGGGTAGATAGAGATTTTTGCCCCCTCAAATATTAGTTCTCTGGACTTTCTTGTCTCCCTCAAGATGTCTTCTTTATCTGCATATCTCAGAAGTTTTGCAATTACTGCTCTTGGGGGGAGCTGTTCTTTTGGCTTGGGTCTTAGCGAACGGTGGACCCTTTCAATTTCTACTGAGTGTAGCATAGGGCTTTCTGGGAAAATATTCTTTAAGATTTCGTGCAGCAGGTTTTTTATGCCATTTTTTTCTCTATTTTCTGGGATCCCCACGATTCGCAGGTTGCTCCTCCTAGACCTGTTTTTTAGGTCTTCTACTTTATTTTTCATATCCTGCATTATTGCCTCTGCACGTGTCATTTTTTGTTCAACACTGTTCCCCCAGTCCTCTTGATCACTTATTCTTTGCTCTATTAGATCTATTCTCTTGTTTATCCCCTCCACCTGCCCTTTTAGGTCCTCTAGCATAGAGCTTGTTTTGCAGATACCAGTTTTGTTAATCATTAGGTCCTTTTAAATGGATTTTAGCAGGTCCATTACCTGCATCTGGGCCTCAGGGTCTTCGAGCGGGTCTTTCCCCGTCGCGCCCACCATTTTGTATTCCCCCACGTCCGCTTTTCTTGTGCTGCAGCGTGGAGTGCTGGGCCTCTCAAAACTAGATTCTTTCTCTCTTTTTTTGTCTGCGCACATACCTCTCCTGTTTTGCTGGGAACCTGAAGCTTTTTTGGGAGTTTTTTTCTTTTTTCTTATGCTTTTATGCGCACCGCTGCATTAGGCCCGCCTGGAGCTCAGCCGACCATGACCTGCTGCCTCAGCATGCCCACATGACCCCCCTGACCCCCATCCTAAGCATGGGTAGGAACAGGACTGCTCCTCCCTCCTGGCTCTGCCCCCCTTTCCTGCTCCACTGGGGGAACTATGAGCTCACACTTCTTTTGTCGTGGAGCATGAGTTTATCCATGGCTTTGGTGTCTCCTTTCTGATTGTACCCTACACATATCCACCAGGAGGTGTACTAGGAATTCTTGTCATTCCCTTTAGGCAGCCAAAGAGTCCATCAGGTTGCTACTAGGGAACAGAAACAATGTGCAGTATCTGGAGACCAGCTCTCATTGGGGGGTGGGGGGAGTTTAATCTGCATCAGCTGCTTTTTCTCCTGCTCTTGTGTCTCCTCCCCAGGAGCAGTCAGGGCATATTTGGGCCAGGAGCCTGCCCAATCTCTAGCAAGTTAGTCTGGTGGAGACAAGTAGCTCTTCCTCTGCCTGCTCTTACCGGGCAGAGAATCCCTAAAGAGTCTGGGAAAGAGCAGCACTCCCAAATCCACGTCGCTTCACATTCCCTGATGCTGCGAAGTAGCCACTTTTGTCGTGGAGCACAGCAACCTTTTAGCAGTGCAGCTCCCAGGAGTTCAAGGCAGGGGCTGAAGAATCCCAAGAGGCAGAGACACAATATTTTAATGTAGCTGGGCTCCAGCAAAGGCAACCTTGTTCAAAAGGGAACATTGGAGGTAGTGGAGTAACTATGGTCCAAAGGGAGGAGGGTAGCCCCACCTATTGAGCCCCCCAACACCTCACCCCAAGCCTTCACATACAAATGGGGAGAAAAAGAGGACACACCCTCTGAGTTTGGGGTGCAGGGAACCATTTACTCCTTAATTTTGGTTCCCCTTGACCCTACTAAATTTAAGGGGGAGACTGTCCTGTGCCTCTGTCCCCCTCCCACCATTTTTGCACCCCCATCAGTGGGAACTTTAGCCATTACATGTCTTCCAAATCTCCTCAGGAACAGCCCAGGAGTGCGGTCTAACCCATCCCACTTCCACCCCCTGGAGCAGCACCTGTGGCTTGGGGTCCCAGCACTGGCTCTGAGGACAGACAGTAGCAGTCCTGGCAGATAGCATCCTGCATACTGGGCAAGCTGCTCTGTGCCCTGAGAAATGAAGTCCGTATGGTCAGTGAAGCACCTCCCCTTGATCCCCCTCCCCACTAAAACCCCCACCCTCTATATGATTCTAGTTGCTCATCCAGCTTCACGGTACCTTGGTCACGCTGTGGTCTCAGTCAGAGTTGGGAGGGAAGGCCAGAGAGCAAGCTAGAGCTGTTGTTTCAAGGAGCGCTGGGCCAGAGCCAGAGGAGTGTCAGGTCAATGGACAATCCATAATTGTGGTCAGAGAACCATGCAAAGCCTTTAACCAGGAGATCTAAACTGAGGTCCTTTTTAAATGAGACGTGCCCATGCATGACCACTGCGTGAGCAAGCATGGGTGTGACCATGTGTCTTATTTGTACAGCAGCAGTGGACCGCCCATGGACACATCCACCCACACCGAGACAGATATCCATCCATCCTCTCCCACACAGATATCCATACGTACATACAAAGGTGGGCATTCAGCCTTCAGCAGCCAACCAGAAGCCAAGGCTTAGCAAAGAAAAAAGAGATTGGGCCAGTCACTGAGGATCTGTGAGTGACTCCCTGGTGACAAAGTGATGAGCTTTCACCAGGGGCACAGACCTGGCTTTGAGGCTGACAGTCATCACACTCCCAGAGAATGAAAATGTTGAGCTGGAACAGAATAGAGGCAGGGGGGGAGGGGGGCAGGGGGAGGACAGCCCACTCCTTAATTTTGCCTCACCTGTGATAGTGCCCTGTGCTCCAACCTGGGGGCATCTGTCCCATCCATTCCTCCCTGTTTTGTTACCCATGCACATGGGGGAAATGCCAGCATGTCTTTGTATCCAGTGCTGATCACCCAGACTGCTGCGTTTGACACAGATTAAAGGATGTTTTCATTATGTAAGTGGCAAAGAAAATGTTTAAAGGAGTGGCCCAAACTCTATGCACAGTAATTATACTGTCTTTTATTAGAGCTGCACAGAAAGACAGAGATTGTGCAGCCCAGGAGACCTCCTGAGAGTGCTTTGAGGTCTGCTAATCTCCTGGCGTTTTGTCTTTTCTTTTCGATTAGCAGGAGATGTCATGATTGTGTTCCCCGTGCTCCCTACAGACAAAATCTGGTAGGCCGAGCAACAGAAAGCATACCCTTCTCTGCCAGTGCTTGCCTGCTGTGGGGAAGCAACTCATAGCCTCCTCCTGCCAGAAAGCACCAGAAAAGTGTGTACCTGTGGGCTGGTGTGGACATATACAAGTGGGGCCATGTGTGATCAAATTCTGCATGTGGAGTGTACATCTAACTGTGTGAAGAGGACTCTCTGAGTCTGTTTATGTGTGCAGAGAGTGGCGGGTGTATGTGTGTCTCAGGGATGGCTGGTGGGTTTTTAGTTTGGAGGGGCAGTAAGGTTGTCCGGCCTGCTGGTGGCAAAGCCGCCGGCAGACCAACGAGCCGGTGGGTGGAGCTAGGGCAATGGTAGGCGGAGCCAGGGCATAACCCAGCAGCAAGGCGTTCCCAGGGTTAACATCAGATGGAAGAAAAAACAGTCTACAGTGCACATCAAGCTTAAAATGAATAATGTATAAACCCCAAACACAGTGAAACACTAGCAAAACACTGGCACAACCCAGCAGCAAGGAGTTCCCAGGGTTAACATCAGATGGAAGAAAAAACAGTCTACCATGCACATCAAGCTTAAAATGAATCATGTATAAACTAGGGGTGGGACTACCGGATCATCCAGTATCCGATACTGCCGGTATTTGGTGTACCGGCAGTATCAGATAAAACCCGGTAATCTGGGCCATTTACCGGATTACCCCGTACCAGATTTTT
>QEPC01002862.1:273976-308695 GCA_003113815.1 Sphenodon punctatus
CTGGGGGATTGGCGTCCAGACGTTACTTTTCCTTGGTTCCCTGTGGGGGTTCGTTTGACCACGCTTCCCGGGACCTTCCCCCGGCTAGCCCGGGAAGCGTGGTTGAAACTGACCCCATGTGGGTATTGAGCGTGATGAACATCTGGCGCGCGCCGTTCAGACATTCAGGGCCCTTTGGCCCCACGGGGGGGTTCAGCGTGGTTCAGTGTGGTTCACCGTGATCTCGTAACGTCTGAAATCACCCAATGAGAAGGGCGTGATGGCAAATGTAGGAACCATTCCCATCATCCAGGCTAACAACCCAGAGAGGGATGGAAGACAGCAGATCAGAGACTACTCTGCACTCCTCCACCAGTACAACAAGAAGGACTGTATAGCGGACTGCTTCACGGCCATGGAGAACATCTTCAGACAAGAGCAAATTGACAAGAGGGTTTGGATTAGAATCCTCCTTCCAAAACTAACCACTAAGGAACACAATGTGTTCAGTTCCAAACAAGATGGGGATTGGCAACATGAGGAATTCAAGAAAGAGGTGCTGGACACATATTTATTTATTTATTTTACTTCATTTCTTTACATTTTTAGTCGCACCCTCATGCCATGGCATCTCGGGGCGACTTACAAAGCAGAGTATCAACATAATTTTTAAAAAAATTAAAACAACAATATCATTTTAAAATTCTATAAAACACATTCCCCCCTCCCACTACCCTATCCTCCCATCATCCCCTCCGAAGGCCTGGGCGAACAGCCAGGTCTTAGAGGCTCGGTGAAAAGCCAGCAGACCTGCGGCCAGGCAGACGTCCTCCAGAAGGAAGTTCCAGAGTCGTGGCATGGCCACCAAGAATGCCCTCTCCATTGTGGCCCCCCGTTTTACACGGGGAACCTCCAGGAAGGCACCCTTGGCAGACCAAAGGGGTCATCCTGGGGCACGGAGGGCGAGGCAGTCCCTACAATATGAGGGGCCCAGACCGTGTAGGGGTTTATAGGCCAACACCAACACCTTGAATCTGACTCAGTACGCTATAGGCAGCCAGTGCAGAGCATGGAGCATGGGTGTAATGTGCTCCCGTCGACCCGTGTCCGTGAGGAGGCAGGCCACCGCATTCGGCGCTAGCTGCAACCTCTGAACCAGTGTCATGGGAAACCCCATGTAGAGCACGTTACAGTAGTCTAGTGTCGAGGTGATGAAGGCATGAATGAGGATGGCCAGGTCGGGCCTGGAAATGTATGGCTGCAGTGTCCGCACCAGATACAACTGGCGGAAGGTGGATTTAGCCACCGCCTCCACCTGTCGATCCAGGCAGAGGTCTGAGTCCAATAACACTTCCAGACTTCGAACCTGCTGGCCTACAGGAGGGCAGACCCCCCTACCAGGGGGGCCAACACCTCACTCGCCCTACCCACCACCATTACCTCTGTCTTGTCGGGACTGAGCCTCAGTCTGCTCTGCCACATCCAATCCGCCATGGCCTCCAAACACAGGGAAAGTACTGAGATGGCAGGACCTGGGTCAGTTGAAAAGGAGAGGTACAGCTGTGTATCATCAGCATATTAGTGATATTGCACCCCGAACCCTCTGGGTTACATATCATGTAACCCAGAGACATACAGACAGAAATTTTGTACAATTAAGAAAGGGGAGGGCATGTCTTATGCAGACTGTTCCACTGGACTCCATCAGCTTGTAATAACTGAGTGAAAGGGGAAGCAAATGCTAATATTGACACAGTCATAAATCAATTCAATTTATTATTATTAAGGCGTGAACCTTGATCATTGCCATACATATAATACAATACACACATATCAACTCAATCATTCCATTGGTAAGAACTCTAACTTAACCGTACAATGTATATCTATGCCTTGTAATTGCCATTATTATTATTAGTATCGGTCACTACAGTGGCCTAGTTCCATTGTACAAAATATAAATTTAAAATAAGCAATATAAAATAATAAAACTGCTAGATCAAACTACTAGAGATTTAAATTTGAGGAAATTCTTCCTCAGGTTCATTGCTCGCTCTAAAAACTGCATCACGCTATGCGTTATCTCAGGATCTATGTCCAAAAGGGCCATCTGCATAAGGAACATTTGCAAAGCTCCATGGTATTTCCCAAGGGGAGACAACATCAGCTCACCCCGAATTGGGTTGTAGAGATGGCACTCAAACAGGACATGTTGGGTGGATTCCACAGTCATAGCATCAAAGGGGCATAGACGGTCCTGGTACGGGGTCTGTGTAATCTGTCCCTCCAGAACCCTTGTAGGGAGCGCATTTACCCTAGCCTCAAGGAATAGGTGCTTTCCCCTAAAAGATGCACTAGATCCCAGATAGTTTGCCCTGCATCCCAACTGGGGGGCCCATAGTAGGTACCACGCCATATGGCGGGATTTAGTCGCCAAAGACAAGTCCTCTTGTCTATCTATATCCCGCATCATATGACCAACTCTCTTTTGGCTATCTCGTACCTCCTAGATCTCAAATAAGCCTCCGATGTACCAGCTCGGGCAAGATAGTCAACAATAGACAGACACCATGGGCTGATAAAGGAGTCAGAGAAGACATCATGCAAGAGGTTATCACAGGGGGCTCTACTAGCTTTAAGCCAAAAGAGAGTCACTTGCTCCCAAGCTACCTCCTTCCACCATCGCATACCCATCTCAAGGCGGGCAGCAGCTGCCGGGGTCCCCTTAGGGAACTTAGTAAGGGAGCTCAGGAATTTGGTCTGGACTAGGTTTAAATTTTTCCCACACAGGGGAGCCCATACTGGGGCACCATAAAGGAAAGATGGTTTAACTTGGTCTCAAAGACCTTAGCTGTCATTTTTAAGTTCCTCCTCCCTGATTCGGCGAAGAACCTCAAGATCGCCGCAGCCTGACTTTTAGCTTGAACTTCCACTCTTTCCATATGGGCTACCCATCGTCCTGTAGCCTCAAAATATAGCCCCAGATATTTATACCCTTTTGCCTGTTGTAAACGGCAACCCTCTACCACCCATCTGTAAACCCTCCTGCTTTGGGAGAATACTATCACATTTGATTTTACATTATTAATTATCAAGTAATTTTCCCGACAGTAGTCCACAAAAGCCGAGAGCTGTGTCAGTAACCCAACCCTAGTTTGAGATAGGAGAACTAGATTGTCTGCAAAAGGGAGGGCCCCAACATATTTAGACGCTAATTTCGGGGGGAAGTATTTTCCTTGCCTAGTAGTTGGAATATTTTGTTAATAAATAGGCTAAACAGAGTAGGCGTGAGTACACATCCCTGCTTTACACCCCATTTAACCTGGACATCAGGTGTAAGATGGCCCGCCTGGTCCACCTTGATTGCCACTGAGGTATCCTCATACGAAGTCCTAATAAGTGCTAATAATCTAGATTCAACACCCAGCGCATGCAGCTTTGCCCAGAGGAGAGGTCTATTTATTGTATCGAATGCCGCCTTTAGGTCTAAAAAGGCAGCGTACATCTTCCCATTTGCCACTCTATACTTCTCTACTAGGTGATGAAACACCAGGCAGTGATCCAGAGTTGCCCTATCCTTACAAAACGCAGTCTGCTCGGTGTGTATTATCGAGTTGCTATCTATCCATTCAGATAGTCTCATCAATAAAGTCTTAGCATATATTTTACTTAACACACTGGTCAAGCTAATCATCCTATAGTTGGCTGGGTCTCCCCTCTGCCCCTTCTTATAAATGGGAATCACCACGGCCCGTGTCCAACCACTGGGCACACTTCCTGTACTATTGATTTTAGTGAATAGCTTGGCCAAAAGTGGTAACCACCATTCTTTATTTCCTTTTATAGTCTCGATAGGTATTAGATCTATTCCCAGTGCTTTACCCTTGCAGAAGGTCTCCACTACTTGCTCTCCTCTGCTTCACTGATTGGGGGCCATTCTGGGGTAGTTTGTTGGATCAGCCCAATCTCTCCTATGGTCGGGTTCATCCCCATATCCTGGCCTATCTGGGACTTTTCCATGAAACTTACCCACTCTAGGCGGGCTATTGGTATGGGTCGAGCCATTATTTGGGCAACTGTCACCCCATTAATAATTCACCAAAAGCTCCTCGAGTCATGTGAGCTTCTTGCTGTCAGGAGATCCTGCCACTTTCTATCCTGATATAATTTCTTTTTCTTCCTTATTATTTCCTTATACACTTTTTTTCCTTGGAAATACCTAGTGGGAAGAACTGCACCAGCACCTGTTTGATACTCTCTGTAGGCCTTATAAACCTTCCCCCTAGCTCTCCGGCATTTGGTATCAAACCATTGCTGGTTTGGGTGAGGAGCTAGTCCCTGGCGCATGTTATTCTGTTGTATTCGCGTTGCTCTAAAATTTTGTTGGTAAAGGCGAGATATCAGCTTGTTGTAGATCTCAACCTCACCCTCGACTCCTCGCCCCTGGATTAACTGATCTCTATCTTCCTTGAGGTCGTTAGACTCCAAAGAGATCCTCCATTCGGCTGCTACTCTTTCTGACCACCGTTGATATTTAAACAGGGGGTCATCTGCCGTCCAGAGAGCAGTCATAAATCTGATGGGCAGGAAGAAATTTCCCACGTTGTGCAGCTCAGGGTTGAAAGCACAGATTTTAAACAATAAATCACCAATCCTTATGAAGTGAGGAAAAGGGCAGACAAATATGTTGCCAATGCTATAGTGACTTATGGGAAACAAAACAAAAAGGGTAATCAATCCAAAAATGGGTTCCATAGCAAAAATACTGGAAACAAACCCTAATATGGGGGGGGGGGAGGGCAAAAAGGTACCTAGGAGGGGATCCAGGAAGGGTCTACAAAGAAAAGGGAGGGCAATCCCCGCTCCCAAGAACCAAATGGTCCCCAAAACAATAAAGGTGATGGTCGACCCAAGAAACTGCTACACGTCAGCAGCCAGGGCACACTGCACGCAGTTGCCCTAAGAAAAAGAGAGGGTCGGGGACATCAGCACCTATACTGATGAACTCAATCTCTGTTGCTCAGCTGATCCCAGAGAGGGTCCCTGCTTCCTTGGTTTTTTCTACTTCACAAGAGATGAACCTAGAGTTAATAAGGAACAGGAAACCTTGCAGGGGATGGCAGGACACAGGGGTGCAGCTTCTCAGCAATAGCCCTTATCCTCCCTGAGTACCCCTTTATTCCCTGGTCATCTAAAGGCCCAATTGACTCTTTAGCAGGCCTCTTGCTTCTGATGTACTTTTAAAAGTTTTTATTATTGGGTTTTGCTTCTTTACTGAGTCTCTCTTCAAATTCCCTCTTGGCCTACCTTATTAATGCGTTTTACATATAATTTGCCAGTGCTTATGCTCTTTGCTATTTCCTTATTAGAAGTAACTTTCCATTTTTTTTAAAGGATGCCTTTTTGACTCTAATAGCCTCCTCACTTCATTTAGCCAAGCTGGCAGGCATTTGGTCCCCTTGCTACCTTTTTTAACCTGTGGGATACATTTAATTTGGGCTTCCAAGATGGTGTTATTAAATAGTCTCCATGCCTCTTGCAGACATTTAATTCTTGCCACTGCTCTTTTTAGTTTCCTTTTAACTAGTTTCCTCATTTTAGCATGGTCTCCCTTTTTAAAGCTAAATGTTACTGCGATAGTTTCATTTACCATTCTCCTTCTAGTAATTATGTCAAATTTGATTATATTTTGACCACTATTGCCATGCAGCTCTATCACCATTACCCCTTGCACCAGGTTCTGTGTGAACTAGATTCAAAGCAACTCTTCCTTTCATTGGTTCCAGGACCAGCTGCTTCAAGAAGCAGCCATTTATGGCATCTAGAAACTTTTATCTCTATATCATGCCTGGAGGAGACATTCACCCAGTCAATATAAGGATAATTGAAACCACCCATTATTATTATGTTACTGACTTTAGTAGCCTGTCTAATCTCCACAAGCAT
Source organism: Sphenodon punctatus (assembly GCA_003113815.1). NCBI lineage: Eukaryota > Metazoa > Chordata > Lepidosauria > Sphenodontia > Sphenodontidae > Sphenodon > Sphenodon punctatus. Next base: position 279,902 of record QEPC01002862.1, read on the forward strand.
TTCATTGTTAGTCTCACCATCCTGGTCAGGGGTATGATAGTATAGCCCCACTGCTTAACACTTCCCGGCTATGCATGGAATTTCTATCCATAGAGACTCCAGAATACAGTTCCCTTCCTGTAAAATTTTTATCCTACTTGACTCAATGCTGTCTTTGACATATAGAGCTATCCCACCACCCGCTCAATCTACTCTGTCATTTCAATATATTTTATACCCCGGTATTACAGTGTCCTATTGTTTATTCTCATTCCACCAGGTCTCTGAGATGCCTATTATGTCTAGATCTTCATTTAGTGCCATACACTCTAATTCTCCCATCTTACCTTTTAGACTTCTGGCATTTGCATATAGACGCTTACATTTATTATTTTTATTTTTATTCTTAGTCTGCTCATTATAAGTAATTGTTTAAGGTATTTTGGATTCATTTACATTTGTTTATTCTGCACTGAGTGATTTCCACCTGTGCTCCCTCAGCTTCTCTCTATATTAGAATACTATAATTTCCCTGAATTAACAGCATCCTTTGGAGGTGCTTTGGTCTGACTCACATGCTGCTCAGTGTCTGTTGGCTTTCCCACATAGTCTAGTTTAAAAACTGCTTTAACTTCTTTTTAATTTTTAGCACCAGCTGCCAGATCTGTTCTGGTTAAGGTGGAGCCCATCCCATCGGTATAGGCTCCCCCTTCCCCAAACGGTTCCCCAGTTCCTAACTAATCTAAAGCCCCCCTCCCTGCATCATTGTCTCATCCAGGAATTGAGACTCTGGAGCTCAGCCTGTCTATGGGGTCCTGTGCGTGGAACCAGTAGCATTTCTGGAAATGCTACCCTGGAGGTTCTGGACTTCAGCCTCCTACCTAGAAGCCTAAATTTAGCCTCCAAAATCTCCCTCCTACATCTTCCTATGTCACTTGTACCCACATGTACCATGACAGCCGGCTTCTCCCCAACCCTCTCTAAAATTCTGTCTAGGTGACGTGTGGAGTCCTCAACCTTTGCACCAGGCAGGCAATTTACCATGCAGTCCTCACGGCCACCAGCAACCCAGCTATCTACATTTTTAATAAGTGAATCACCAACTACCATGGCCATACTATTCCCACCCCCCCTGGGCACACACCCATCCTCGGTGCAAGAGGACAACACCTCGCCTAGAAGGCATGTCCCAGCTATGGGACCACTGCCCACCATTCCAGTCTGATGTTCTCCTTCCTGGAGGCCTTACTCCTCCAAGGCAGCACAGAGACTGCCAGAGTGGAGGTGGGACTGCTCTACTATGTCCCTGACGGACTCCTCCAGATACCTCTGTCTGTCTCAGCTCCTTCAGTTCTGCCACGCTAGCCTCCAGAAACAGCACACATTTTCTGAGAGCTAGGAGCTCTCTGCACTGGGTACACATGTACGACCTCTTCCCATCAGGAAGCTAATCATATATGTTACACTCAGTGCAAAAGACTGGATAGTCCTCATCGTACTGCTGGACTGCTGACTGCATCTCTTCTTTCTTTCTTTTTTAAAGACGGGAACACTTAAACCTAATTTTGTACCTAGTTAAGACGGAAAAGAGCTAATCTTCCTGAGTTGCTAAACTCTGGGGTCTTTTAGGTTAGGGATTTAGTTAACAGGGATTTAGTCTTTGGGGTTAGGGATTTAGGTAAGGAATTAAGTCAACTGGGTCCTTTTAGGTTAGGAATTTAGTTAATCAAAGAGTGATCATTCATAGCTCATCATCAATCTGGAGGGAGGTATGGAGTGGGGTCCTGTAGAAGAGCTATCCTGGATCAAGTACTGTTCAACATCTTTATTAATGACTTGGATGAGGGAGCAGAGGAAATACCAAATTTGCAGATGACACAAAACTGGGAGGGGTAGCTAAAACCTTGGAAGATAGAATTAGAATTCAAAAAAATCTTGATAGGTTGGAAATCTGGGCTGAAATTAACAAAATGAAATTCAACTGAGATATAAATTTCTGCATTTAGGGAAGAAAAATCAAATACACAAGATGCGGGATACCTGGCTTGGCAGCAGCACAGGTGAAAAGGATCTAGGGATTGTGGTTGATCACAAACAGAACATGAATCAGCAATGGGATGTGACTGCAAAAGAGTCAAATGCAGTTGTAGACTGCATGCACAGAAGTATTGTTTCCAGGTCACCAGAACTAATAATTCCACTCTGTTCAGCACTGGTTATATCTCACCTGAAGTAGTGTGTCCAGTTTTGGACACATCATTTTAAGAAGGACACTGAAAAATTGGGGTGGGTTCAGAGGACAGTGACAAACAAGATAAAGGGTTTGGAAAGCAAGTTTTATGAGGAAAGGTAGAAGGAATTGGGTATGTTTAGCCTAGAGAAAAGAAGACTTCGGGGAGACTGATAGCAGTCTTCAAATATCTAAAGGGCTGCCACCAAGAGCATGGCAAGGAACTGTTCTGCATTGCTGCAGAGGGCAGGACTAGAAATTATAGGTTCTGGAAAGTAGATTTTGGTTAAATATCAGGGAAAATATGGTAACAATAAGAGCTGTGTGGCAATGGAAGAAGCTGCCTAGGGAGGTTTAGGTTCCTCCATTGCTGGAGGAAGAGCTCAGAAAGAGGTTGGGCAGCCATCTATTGGGGATGATGTAGTTGTAGTCATCCTGCATCCAAATGAGGGTTTGACTAGATGACAGCTGAGGTTCCTTCCAACTCTAAGATTCTATGAGAAAGATATTGCTTCAGATTTTCAGAGACTGTACAAGACTTTACATCAAAAAGCAATAAGAAACTGACTGATCCTGGGAAAAGGAGAAATGTGGATGAGATGGAACCATGCTGTTTCATGCACGAGCACATACATGCATGCATACACATGCAAGTATTTATTTATGCATAGTTATGAATGCGTATGTTTCTGTATATATGCACATGTGTCAGCCGCCGGCTCTCTAGGGGACGGCTGCGAGTGGGACACCACACACTCACCCCCGCCACGCCGAAACAAGATGCAGCTCCCAGACCCGCCACGTCACTTCCGGCAGCACCCCCAGCAGCGCCGCTATCACCCGTTGCCAGGGCAACCCCTGGCAACACAACGTTGGGAGACCACGTGGCCACCCGACGTAGCACCAGGCTGCCCCGCCCACCTGAATGCCGCTCCGCTCGCCTGCAGGCACGCAGGCAGGCAGGGCCTAGGCTTGATAACACCAGCACCTCCAGGATGGCGGCACCAGTAATCAGAGTTGAGGAGCTGACCGCTGGAAGCTTTCTGTGACTGTGTGCGACTCCTTGAGCTAAGTTCCTTTGTGTTGTTTCCCTGGTCTTGTCATTGTGTGTTCCTGGTTCCTTGCTCCCCTCACCCTCATCCTTCCTATATTCCCTTCCTTCCTTGAGTTCCCCCAACGTGTGGTGCTTGTGCAGACTGGGGTGTAAATGGTAGCAGCGTGTGGTGACTGAGTGTAGACCATATCCTCTTCCCTGGTATAAATGTCCCCTCAATAGGGATGGGCGAACGCGGTTTGGAAGTTTGGAGTTCGGCCCGAACTTGGCCTGTTCAGACGACCGAACATGAGCACGAACACGAACATGAACATACCGAACAGAACCGAACACCAAACGACAAAATGGCCGAACAGTTCGGTCAGTTCGGATCACGTTCGAGTGAGTTCAGGTGGCAAAAAAAGGTTCACTGTAAGGTGACAGGGAGGGGTAGTACTAGTCACTGAGGAGCAGACTTCCAGGCACCAGGGGTGAAGAGGCTTGCAAGAAATGAAACTATCTGCCTCCCCCCTTCCCAACACCTTCTGAGCTAGTCACTGTTCCTGAACAGCAGGCGTTGAGTAGGATTATTAGATTGCTTTAAGTTTCATTTCAGTTTTGTACTGAAATGAAACTTAAACCTTAAACTGAAACCATCCATATCCATATAGATAGATAGATAGATAGATAGATAGATAGATAGATAGGTTAGGGATAGTAGTTGTAGGAGTTAGCTTAGTGATAGCGATAGCGTTAGTGATTTAGTTTTAGTGTTTGTAGGAGTAGGCCTGTGTACTTATTAGATAATCCATTTAGTTCATAGCATTTAGAATAGTTAATAGCAGTTAGATTTAGTGTAGATAGATAGATAGATATAATATTAGATTAAAACAAAAAACAAAAAAAACCCCATATAAAAACAAAAAAAACAAATAAAAACAAAAGAAAACCATATAAAACCCAATAAAAAACAAAAAACAAAACATATAAAAAACAAAAAACCCCACCCATAACATTTCCCGAACGGCCGAACGGAACGGCCAAACGGCCAAACAGAACAGCCAAACGGCCGAACAGAACGGCCGAACCCAGCAAACTGACCTAACGGCCGAACTGAATGGAAGAACTGAACACAGCTGAACCGAACCCAGCTGAACCGAACGCAGCCGAATCGAACGGCCGAACCCGAACCGCGATCTGTTCACCCATCCCTACCCCTCGAGCATAAGGATTCCCCTCCTGGGCCCTCCTTTTCCCCTGGAGTGTGAACGCCCTTCTTCCCGCTCCCATGTACCTGACTTGTGGGCCCTATACTCCCCCCTGCACCACCTCACTTCCCTCCCTAGCCCCCCTCTGAGCAACTGGGTGAGCGAGTGGGTCACACCATTCTTCCATAGCTCTGCGCCCAATGATGATAGAGGCCACTACCCCTGTTGGGGTATAGGGCTACCATTTTATCCTGAGGGGCAATTTATCCCAGGGCCATTCGTGCAGAGCGTGCGAGTGCTTGTCTTGCGTGAGTGGAAAAGGGGCCCCCTTAATCCCCATCTTGCCTACCCCACTGACAATGTGCAAGCTCAGGCATAAACATACACACATGCATACAAACATGTCTCTGCACACACACACATGCATTCAGACACACAAATATGTGTGTACACACAGTTCTATTGACCCCTGACCTTGGTGGGCCCATTGAGCTGAGAGCCAGGCTGCTCATGCCAGGTTGCGTGTGCCCTACACCAGCATTGCCTTTGCCTTGGAACGAGCAGGTGGCATGCCATCTGCTCCCCAGGTGTCTGTACGCTCCAGCACTCCCTGCTGAGTGTTGATGCATTCCCAATCCAAGTATGATCTAGAGGATTCCTGCTAAATCAGACTTCTGGCCATGGCAAAATCCCTAAGTCCCAGGCTGTGGCTTCCATTAAATATTCAAAATTTTATTTGTAGAGGCATGGTTGTGCACAGGCTGCAGCTCTGCTGACAGAGAGGTGGTTAGGGAATCCACATCACTCCCAGTACCTCCCTTGCCATCACTGCTCCCTCACTCCAATGTCTTCACTTCTCTCTTTCAGAGTCAGATAGACCTACTGTTCCCTCCTGCTGAGAGTCCTTGTGACCAGGGGAAGGGACATGTCTCCCCATTTTCACACAGCAGGCTGCTCCCCTCACTTTCCTGGTCATTCCCAGACCCAACATCACCTGTGGTTTCTAGGCAAGGCTTTGCCAGTTGCTGAGCAAGAGACCTTTGTTCCTGCCTCTGTGTGAAGGTGTGTGTGTGGATGCCTGGCCTTATACCCCCTTCCCCTGGTGTGAAGGAAACAGAATGCCCTGGGAACATCCTGAAGGCTCAGGGGCTCAGACAATAGGCATCATGATGCTCCTGGTCTCAACTGGTCACTTTGCCTGGTTCCATGAGCCTTGGACTGGGCGGGCAGGTTCTCATGTAAAGAATGCAGAACAAACCAATGTCCTCTGGCTGATAGAGCTGGGTGTATGCCCTCTCAGAGGGCCCTGAGGCTGGCACACACAGGGTATTCTGTAGCCAATAGCTGCACTCAATGAGAATGCTATACATATATCAATCACCGCAGTGCCATGACCTGCTGTGCTACCTCCTCCCCAGAATCTTGCTTGGTGCCATGGGACAGTGGGGAAGACTGCTTTCGTCTCACTCTGAACAAGGAGCTTTATTAGCCCAAGGGGAATAATCCACCCACTTTGTCTCTCCCTGCTTTGCTGGAGAGCTCCCTTCCATTCCTGCCCAGATTAATGCTCCACATACATTCCCAGAAGAAATATAAAGGAGTTGATCTGACACTAAGAATTCTGTGTCTTTTGCTGAAACCACCAGCTCGTGTAAATCAGTGGGAGTGGGGACACACTGATATTGATACTCGCTGAGGATCTGGCCTCATTTTCATTTCAAATGTTTGCTAGATGTAAATACTTAAACCACAGAGACACACGCAGACACACATGCAGAGACACATAGACAGACACAGATATACAGATGTACACGAACACAGATACCCATGCACACGCAAAGATACATACAGACATGCCTACTTATATACGTGCATGTACTCACAGAGATATATGTGTAAAGGCAACACAAGTAAAACCCATACAGCACCAGATGAATTGGCTTGACCAGAAGGCTTGTACTGCAGGGTCATAAAGCTGTGTGATACATAGACAAATACATGCACACACATGCACGTGCTGATATGCACACACATTCATACACACAAATAGAAACATGCATATTTCCCACACACAGGCACACACATATGCACATGCATATACATCCCCGTCTGCAATAATGACCCACATAATGTCATCTTAAAATAAAGCCAGCCAGTCACCATTCTACTCTTCAGCATGGAGCCCACATGTAGTTCTATGACTAAGGTCCTTTTTACACAGGAAGCACCCATGTATGAACACCCAGGAATCTGGGTGTTCATGCATGGGCACCGCCCGTGTACACACTGTAGTGGGTGGGTGGGGAATGGGTGGGCGTGTATGCATGCTCCTGCAGAACATGCACACACCCACCTCCACCCATCACCCACGCATGGAGCAACCAGTGAAAATGGCAGTTTCTCCATGCATGGGTGATGGGTGTCAGTGTGTGAAGATCAGTATGCACTGGTATGCACCCATCTGCACCCTCCCCCCACCCACTGCCACCATGCACACCGACACACCCACCCACACCACGTGCCCTGTGTAAAAAGGGTCTAAGTGACATGGAATACTCTGTTTCCACCTCTTGAAAATGCCTGGAAATGGTCCTTCCTCCCTTCCCCCAGAAGGGTCCAACTATTCTCTACTCTCTTCTCTCTGTAGTCAGGCCCATGCTGTATTTGGAGAAGCATGTTATGGTGCAGGAGTGTCTCTGAAACCCAGGGTGGGGGGGATCTGGTTTTGCAGGGGTGAGAATCCCTCACCAGTATGGCCACTCCACCAGGTAAGGAGCTGTTTTACAGATGGGAAAATATAAATGCCACTGTCTCTAGTCATTCCATACTTCACAGGCTGTCTCCTCATACCCGGGTAGGGAAACCTAACAGAGACAACCTTCCAGGGAGTTCCTGCCAATAGGAAGAACGGGATGCCATTGAGCTGGGATGGGCTAGGGTCTCCTCCAGCCTGCTCAGTGTAGTAAATCAGAGCAGATTAAAGAGACAGAGATGATGAAAGTGCAGTCTCTCTATTTTTCTCGCTTTGGTCCTCTCTGTGTTGTGTGTGCAAGCATGTGTGTGCAGGAATGTGTGTGTATGCACCAATGCATATGTGTATGTGTATTTCTGCAGGTATGTGGGTGCATGAGTGTGTGTGTTTATATGCATGTAGTGCATGCATACAGATGGGTGCCTGTATGTGGGAGCAGGCTGCATGGAAATCAAACTCATTAGCAGAATGCCTGTGCTCTCCCCACCACATGCTGGTGGGCAAACACCATCTCCCTCCCACTTCAGCTCACAGAGGAAAGTCACCTAAAGCTTTCCTATACCCTAGCCAGACTCAAGACTGTTTGCAGGCCCAGCAATGAACATACTAGAAACACTCCTGAGCAACTGGTCTCTGTGTTATTGGAGGCAGGGAACTGATGTCTGCCATGGCCAGCTCTGGCCTTCTTAACTGCTTTGCTTAACATCCACTTTGTTGCAATTCTCAACAGCTGCCTTTCTGCTCCTGGGGAGAGAGTGGGTGCTTTTAGATGGACAGCAGACCCGCTTTGGCTCCGCTGCATCCCTTGGTGGCCCATCCATCTAAAAGCAGGCTACCAGCTGTGCAGGCAGAGCAGGCTATCCCTGCTCTGCTCCAGACCCTCTTGCAGTGCTCTGTAACATCCAGGAGCACCACCAGTGGAACAGGCTGCCCAAATTTAGGGCACCAGCTTGAGGTGGAGCTGCTTTCTGTCTGCTTGGGGACAGCTGCTGTAGCCCTGCTCTCAGCTGGGGGTTGCCCCAGGCAGCACTATAGAGTTGTGGGCAGCAACCTAGCATGTCAGGTGATCTGCCTGCAACTCTATGGTGTGTGGGGTGGGGCGCTGTGTGGGTGAACTGTAGTCTGTTTAAACCTGACCCAGGAGGGGCTGCAGGCAGGCAGATGCGGTTGTGCAACCACGGAGCAGGTCTGGGAGTGACCAGCCCTGTCTCCATCTGAAAATAGTCAGTGTGGTTGCTGTTTTCATCCCAAATGTAAGAGATGAAGATAAAGTAGTTCAAATCATATTTTTTATTGGACCAACTTCTGTTGATAAGAATATGCAAGCCTTCGGGCCGCACGGGGCCCTTCCTCAGGCATGTAGTAAAGCAAGTCAGAAATATATAAACTGTCCTGCATTTCTTGAGTTCATGTATTTCTGACTTGCTATGCTGCTCTTTGGGTGGCTGATAGGTCTCTACTGAAAGGCAGCAACACACTCAAGGCAGACCATTTTGGCTCCGCTTGGCTGCCACATCACCCCTTTCCAGTGGGATGACCACTCTCTCACGCACTCTCAAGCTCAGTGTAGAAGAGCAACCCCATCAGCTTGGTGGCATGAAATCACCATTTGATGCCAACTCTTTGCAAGTCCATTTCCTAGAATATGATTAGGGAATAGAAGCGGAGGACCAGGTTGGAAGCTTTGAGAAGTGGTGGTGGACTGATGCAAGGACCGGGGCCTGTGCCCAGGGTCCCCACTTAATAGGTTAGGGGTGGCCCTGGGCCAGTTAATGTTGCAATTAATGGGTGGATTGGGTGGGTCTCTGGAGGTGGCTACTGTGGCAACGAATGAGCAGGTTGGGGCTGTGGGGTTGTCCTTGGGTGCAGCTAGCATTGCAATGAATGAACGGGGTTGGGGAGCCTGGGGCTGGTTACTCTTGCAGTGAATGAGTTGTGGGGGGGGGAATGTCCCTGAGGGCAGTTACCTTGTCCTTTGCAATGAATGAGCAGGGCTGGGGGTGCCTCTGGGGGCAGTTACTATTGCAAGGATTGAGCAGGGCTGCGGGGTGTGTGTGTGTGTGCCTCTAGGGATGGTTGCCATTGTGCTAGCCCCACTCCGCTGGCAGCAGTCGTCGCCCCAGCTGCAGCCTCCTCCCTGCTGCCTGCCCTGTACAAACCGCCCAGCCCTTCCTGCCCCGTACTCCGCCTGATTCCTCAGCAGCCCCCTCCCCAGGCTGAAAGTTGTGCCTCGCCTCCTCAGCGAGTTGGGGGAGGGAGGCTTTTTTGCCACCCCCTGCCCCTAATCCCACTGCCAGTTGTGCTCTCTGATTGGCCAGCAGCTCCCTCATTATGCTAATCACTCGCGTCTAGTCAAGGGCCAGCCGGCTGACGTCATCAGGCAGAGTGGTAGCAGCTGGAGCGAGAGGGCGCGCGAGGCAGGAGGGGGGGCTGCAGGAATCATCGGCCCCTGCCCCCCTCCCGGGCAGAGCAGCCAGGAGTCTGGCCGGGTAGGGCAGGGCGGCCTCCGCCCGGGGAACATGGCTACTGTGGCCAACGGGGTCGCGCAGCAGAAGGAGAGTCCGACGGCGTTCAGCACTCCGAACAGCTCCGCCAGGATGAACGGGCTCAGCGGCCACGGCCCCCAGGGCACCATCGCCATGAAGGATCACGATGCCATCAAGCTCTTCATCGGGCAGATTCCCCGCAACCTGGAGGAGAACGACCTGAAGCCCCTCTTCGAGGAATTCGGCAAGATTTACGAGCTCACCGTGCTAAAAGACAGGTTCACTGGCATGCACAAAGGTAGGGAACCTGCCCCTCCTTCTCTCCCCTCTCCCAGACCCGGCTGGCTTGCCCTGCCTCCCATACCCCTCCTGCAAAGCAAGACACCCAACAAAGGGAAGGCGGATGCTGATGCCGATCTCTCAGCGTGTGTGTGTGTGTGTGTGTAGGGAGGGGGTCAGGCAGACAATTCATAAACACAGGAAGGAAATACACATCAGCCCCCCTCTGGATCAGGAGGATGACAGCTGGGGAGATCCGTTACAGGTAATGGTTTACTTGGGGTGTAAGGTTGGGTCAGAATAAGTGTGTGTGTGGAGTATGTATGTGAGAACCAATTCATAAACAAGCAGTAAATACACACTGGCCTCGTTGGATTGTGTGTTGTGAGATGCAGTGGAAGTGGAGGGATTCCCACTTCAGTTAGTGGGTTATTGTTGTGTAAAGTTGAGTCAGAATAAGAGGGTGTGTGTGTGTGTGTGAGAGAGAGAGATCTTGGTAAAACAATGGCCAGATTGTGGTTATTATTTGGTACTGCTGCCTGTCTACCTTTCCCTCTTGTATAGCACTAGCCAGGTATAGGCTTCTGGCAGTGGTTTTGGCCTAGAGCTTGTATTTCATAATCAATATTCTCCTGGGGGAATGCAACTTTTTTGCTTGCCTTCATGTTGCCTAGTTCAAATGGAAATGGTTCAAATTCTAGAACCTCATGTCAAAGACTGCTCTCAAATAACTATACTACAAGGGGTCCAGAGACAGTGCCTTGCTGACAGGAACGGTGTCCAGTGGTTGTTAGCCTCCTTGTTTACCTATCTGAGAGTGTCAGGGGAGGTGTCCTGGGTAAGATTTACTTGTTGGCTGACTTCTACTAACTGTAGTCAGAAGTCAACAGCTTGTTTATAAGAGGCAAATGGTAAATCATCTGGGGAGGCAGCATAGCTGGCCTTGTGGGGATGCCTGTAGCTTGGGTTTTTCATGCAGTTGATCATCCCATGTCATTCCAACAAGATTATTTTCTTTAAAAAATGGGTTTCAGGACTTCTTTTTAAAGGGGTGAGCAGATGCCTACTGATATTTAAATGCAGGAGATCCAAGCCAGTCTCTGCATTTTAAATTCTCTCTCAAAATTCACAGTGATTTCTATAAGGGGGGGTGGAAGCAGGGAGCATCCAAGGCAGCATGGTTCGGGACTGTAGATCCTTCTCACCTCGACAACAAACAGCAACAGGGCATCCCCTGCCTGGACAGCGTTCTCTAGGCTGCCTGCGTTGCAGAGCTCCCTCGTTGAAAGCCAAGCAGTGGTCTATAACCCTGATGGTTTCACCATTGCAGAACGAGGGGCTCCAACCCTGGAGGGAATGCATAGGAGAACTTTGCACCTTCATTCCCACTGTTTCCCAAGCTTAGCAGATGAGATGTTTATTGTAGAGTTAGCTTTCTGTTGCGTAGCACACAGCAGAATTTTCTTCAAAACAGAACTTTACTAAGAACTCAGAAGACATGCTTCCATGCTGTACAGACTGCATGGGACAAGATGGAGGACAGAGAAAGGAGAAGAGAGGAAACAAGGAGAAAAAGAAAATGTTTCATCCCCTGATCCTCCCCCTACTGGACAAGCCCCATATTAAGCTTGCAGGGCTTGCAATGGACTTTTACTTGTGACTGCTGCACAATCCAACACCCCTTCTCAACAGTCACTAGTCAAACCCACTAGGTTAATTCTTCTTAATAGCTTGCAATGGCGTTCCCCTGCTAGTGGCTTCGTGAACACATCCGCTGTCATATCCTCTGTAGGACAGTATTGCAGATCTATGAATCCTTGTTCCTGTGAGTCTTTCAGGAACTGGTATTTTACATCAATGTGCTTGGTTCTGTGGTTGACTCTTTTTGCTTGCGCCAGCGCTATACATCCTTGGTTGTCTTCCAGGATCAGCATGGGTCTGTCCAATTTTTTGCCCCAGATCATTCAGAAGCTGTCGCAACCAGATAACTTCTTGGCTGGCATGTGCCTCTGCCACGTACTCTGCCTCCATCGAGGAAAGTGTCACAGAGGCTTGTTTCCTACCTCACCAGCTGTAGGTCCTCCACCAAGCAAAAATAGGTACCCACAGGTAGATTTTCGGTCTGAATGGTCTCCAGCCCAATCTTCGTCCACATACCCTATCAGTCTGACATGGAAGTTGCTGGGAGTCGTAGCTTGAGGTGCACAGTCTCTTTCAGGTGCCGTAAGACCCTCTTCACTGCATTCCAAACCCTTTGGGTTGGGGCTGAGACTTGTCTACACAATATACCTATTGCCACCGCAATGTCAGGTGATTTTGGCAATGTACAAGAGCTTTCCTATCGCCTTTCTGTATTGCTTATTGTCTGGCAGCAATAAGCTCGGTTCTTTGATCTCCTTTGGGTAGCTGGTTTCCATAGGGGTATTTGCTGCCTTCGCACCCCCCATGCCGAAACTTTCTATCATCTCTTCTATTGCCTGTCTTTGGTTGAGAAGATAGCTTCCGTCATCTTCTCTTTCAATTTGTATTCCAAGGTAGTGCGTTATGTTACCCAGGTCCTTAGTTTCAAAGTCCTGATTTAGAGCTCTCATTGTTTCGCACTCGTCCCCTTCTTGCTCAAAGCATACGATAAGGTCATCGACATAAATTAATACAAAGATCCACCTGCCCCTTAGTCTCTTTGTGTATAAGCAGGGATCTGCTTTGCTCCTGGTAAAATTTTCCCTCATGAGCACCTTGTTTATTTTAGTGTTCCACGCTCTGGCGGCCTGCTTAAGCCCATATATGCTTTTGTGCAGTTTGCATACAAGATCCGGCCTTTCAACGTCTGCAAACCCCGGTGGTTGGTCCATGTAAATATCTTCCTTCAACTCACCATTTAGGAACGCTGTTTTCACGTCCATATGCTTGACTTGCATTCCTCTTCCGGCAGCTATACTTAACAATGTTCTGATTGTAGTGTGCTTAACTACAGGTGCAAATGTTTCATCGTAGTCTTCTCCGTACTTCTGGGAGTATCCTTTCGCGACAAGTCGGGCCTTGTACCGTTCAATATTTCCCTGCGCATTGTACTTTATTTTAAATGTCCATTTACAACCTATAGTCTTTCTCCCTGCGGGCAGTGGAGTAAGTGTCCACGTCGCGTTGTCCTGCATGGACTTTACTTCTTCTTCAGCCGCTCTTACCCATTTTTCTGCTTCCCCTTCTGACATCTGCGAGATGTCCTCCCAGGATGCTGGCTCTGACAATTTACTGGTGCTGACTTTGTAGGACAGACGAGTGGGGGGAATGCCTTTGTTAGACCTCGTCGACTGCCTTGGCTCAGCATCAGCAGCCGGCTGTGTCTGTTCCTGCACTTCTGTTACCTTTGTGCCGATTTTGACTATTTGTTCAGAGGATTGCTCCCTTTCAGTGGTTTCGTCCATGGTTGATTGTTCTCCTTCGCCTGGACCTTGGAGAGTCATCACACTGTTGCTTGAGTTTTCCACAAAGGTCACACTGTTACTAATGGTTATTCTGTCTGTGCGTGGATCCAGGATCCTGTAGCCTTTGGAATGCTCACTGTATCCTACGAGGATGCCTTCCACTGCTCTGTTTTGCAGCTTGGTACATTTCTCCTCTGGGATATATACGTAAGCCTTACTTCCAAATACTCTGATGTGACCCACACTAGTTTTTTGACCATGCCACAGTTCATATGGAGTTTTCCTCACTGTTCTAGAATACAGCTGATTTTGTAGGTCGGTAGCAGCAACTGCTGCTTCGCCCCAGTAGTCCAGAGTCTGTTAACATGCATCTAACCATTTCGGTTAGCGTTCTGTTTTTCCTTTCTGCTGTTCCGTTCTGCTTGGGTGTATATGGCACTGTGTTTTGGTGCTCAATTCCATGGAGTCTCAGGAAGTCCTCTACTTCCTTTCCTGTGAACTCACCTCCATTGTCAGTCTGCAGTGTCTTTGATCTGCACTCGAACTTGTTGCTCGTCATGTTCACATAGTCCTGAAGTTTGTAGAATACTTCATCTTCATTCTTCATGACATATGTGATCGTGTACCTTGAATAGTCGTCAATGAAAGTTACCATATACTGGTTGCCTCCTGGCGTAGGAACCTTCATTGGGCCACAGACGTCACTGTGTACAAGATTAAGCGGTTTTGTGGCTCTATTCTGACTCTTCTTAGGAAGCGTAGCCCTCGTGTCTTTGGTGCAACAGTCGCATTTCATGATCACGGGACACGTTAATACCTTAAGGTCAACTGCTGTCTGTGCATTTCCTTGATGCTGTCTGGGTGTCTATGTCCCATGCATCTATGCCACAGGTGGATGCAGTCATTGTGTGGCTTGTGCGCAGTGAGCGTTGCCTGTTCTTTTGCTGTGCTCAGATGGTACAGGTGCTCAATTGCAGTGACTCTGGCCAGTACGTTTGTGCCACTTTGAATTGTGCATTCGTCTCCCTGGAAATGGATGGTGAGCCCCCTCGCTGCCAGGTGCCTCACAGACAGGAGTCCCCTTTCTAAGTTGGGCAGATAGAGCACATCTTTCATGGGTATGGTCAGTGTGCCTCCCTGTGGCTGTTTGCAGTACAGGAATCCTTGTCCAATTCCTTCTACGTTGATGCTTCTCCCATCTGCAAGGTAGATCCTTTCTTTACTGCTCAGATCCAGCCCTGTGAAGAATTCTTTATCGCTAGTCATTTGGCTCATTGCCCCTTATTCTACACACCAATTTTGGTATGAGCTGTCTTGCTTTGTTCTGAAGCACCCACTCCATTGTTGAGTTACTGTGTTGCTGTTTGTGACTTTAGCCCTCTGCTTAGGTGTTCGTGGAGACCGTTTCTGCTGTTCTGCTTTCCATATATAGCAGTCTTTCTTTAAATGTCCCTCCTTTTTACATCTGAAGCATATTCTGGTTTCCCTCTTAGGAGCATTGAGGTTTTCAGTGCAGTCTCATTACCCTGCTTTAGATCATTCTGCAGGTTCTCCTTTCTGCACTGGAATTCATCTGCAAGTCTACCTTTAACAAATTCCAGCTTCAGTTCAGGCTCTGGCTTTGTCTCCAGGGCATTGATGAGGGCACTGTAAAATTCAGGCAGGCTGCAAAGGAGTAGGGCTACCACATGGCTGTCCTTTATATTTTCTCCAATGCTGCGGAGCTGTGCCACTACTTCCAACATGGCATTTATATGCTCCTGCATTTCACTTTCTTTGCCAAGCCTCATTTTGTATAGTTTCCTCAGCAGAAACAGTTTGCTATTCAGGCTAGTTCTCTCATGCAGGTTTTGCAATGCGATCCACTTGCCTCTTGCTGTGGTCTCACTTCTTATATGGATTAGCTGGTCATCTTCTACCAATAAACTTACTGTAGCCTTTGCTAACCTGTCCTTTTTATCCCATTCCTCATGATTTGCTGCTGGTCTGTTCATGGTAATCACCTCCCATAGATCATCTTTAGACAGCAGCATTTCCACTTTAAACTTCCACAATTGGTAGTTTACATTGTTCAGCTTTCCTACTGAAAGTCTGAGCTCTGAGCTGCTTGCCATACTTGCTTCCCTCCCTTTCCCCTTCTGGGATTTAGGTCTTCTTACTCACAGTCAGTAGGCCTCTCTGATTGGGAATTTTCTTTCACAGTCTGCACTCCTTCTGGGCTGCTTCTAGTCTTCAAAATTGCTTTGAAGATGGCCTGGGCCCATAACCTATTGTAGAGTTGGCTTTCTGTTGAATAACACACAGCAGAAGTTTCTTCAAAACTGAACTTTGCTAAGAACTCAGAAGACCTGCTTCCATACTGTACAGACTGCATGGGACAAGATGGAGGACACAGAGAGGAGAAGAGAGGAGACAAGGAGGGAAAAAACCCTGTTTCATCCCCTGACCCTCCCATATTGGGACAAGCCCCATATTAAGCTTGCAGGGCTTTTACTTGTGACTGTTGCACAATCCAACAGTGTTTACATAACGTCAAGCCCTAGGTTCAGGTACAGGAACCAGCTGATTGGAAGGATGGGGGAAATGCAGGTTGAGGCAATAAGCAAAGCAGAAATTCTGGGCACTCTTGGCTGGAGTACAGCATCCAGCTTTGTGTGCCTCACTTTAAAAGGGTGCTTGATTGGCCAGAGAGGGTTCAGAGGAGAGCAGCGGAGATGCTAAAGGGGCTGGAGTACAAGATCCAGGAGGATAGGCTGAAGAACTGAGCATGCTTGGCATAGGGAAGAGAAGGCTGAGTGAGGACAGGACAGTTTTCTAATACATGGAAGGCAGCTCTTAGCAGGAGAACCAGTTGATCTCTGTGATTGCTGAGGGTAGGACAAGGGGAAATGGGCTTAATTGGAGGGAGAAAAAACTTGGCTTTATCTTGATATTTACTACAGGCTGCTAATGGAAACTAGATTATCTGACCGGATCTGCTCAGCTCCCTGGCAACAGTGCCCCATGTTCCTGCAGCTACCCCCACAATACGAACCCCCACAGCTGAGCATTCATCCTGGGTGGGTTCTATAGGAGTTGTACGAATCCTAGAAAGCTTAGTAGGGGTTCTGAGTTCCCAGGCAGGAATTAGATCCACTTGGAACTAGATCCAGAGAGCCGGTGTGGTGTATTGGATAAGGGGGTAGACTTGGTCCTGGGAAGCCAGGGTTCAAATTCTGACCTTGCCATAAACACACTGAGTGACCTTAGGCAAGTCTCAGCCTCAGTTCACCATCTGTAAAATGGGAATGTGTGTGTCTGTCTCTCCCTGTGTTCCCCTCACCCATGTTCATCTTAGATTGTAAGCCCACTGGGCAGGGACCTGCCTCCAAAATCCATGATTGTAAAGCACTGCATATACGTAGTAGCACTATAGAAATGATTAGTAGTATTTGAAAGGTTGGAAGAGAGAGGGGCATGGTATTTCAATGAGAAGAGTGTCTGAAATTAAATGGTATTTCTTGGGCATGTTATTTAAAGCTGGGTGGTGGTGAGACATATAGAATCATAGAGTTGGAAGGGACCTCAAGAGTCATCTAGTTCAACCCCCTGCTTGGATCCAGAATGACAGCAAACTAGCCTCTTTTTGAAAAGTTCCAGCAACCGAGAACCTACAACCTCCCTAGTCAACTTGTTCCATTGCTGCACAACTCTTCCTGTTGGGAAGCTTTCCCTAGTATTCAACAGAAATCTACTTTCCTGTAATTTCAGTCCATTATTTCTAGTCCTACTCTTTGTAGCAATGAAGAGCAGTTCCTTGCCATCTTCTTGGTGGTAGTTCTCTAGATATTTGAAGATTGCAGTCATGTCACCCTTAATCTTCTTTACTGGGCTAAACATATTCAGTTCCTTCAATCCTTCCTCCAGACTTACCTTCCAGACCCTTTTTCATAGATATGGCAAAGGGGAGGGCACTGATAGCTTCTAGAAGGTAGACAGAGACAGGTATGTGTATAAGAGGATGTTTTTAAATGAGCAAGGCTTGGGGGGTGGGGTGGGGGGATGCTTGTGTTTGCAGAGTAGCACATCTGTGGAGCAGCCACTCAGGTGGAGTGCAGGGGGAGGGATTCTAACAGGTGACTCCCAGTGTGACTACCAGGGCAGCCGCTTTGCACTCCCCCTGCCACAGACCATGGGAGAGGGGGAAATGTGTTGGGCTGGCCTTTGAAATTGACATGTCCTGGTGTGAGCGCTGGAGAACTGGGCTCCCCATCGCTCACGGACAGTTCCTCTGAGTTGCAAAGGCTGCATTCCCTACCTACAGTGCCTATGAGTGGTAGACCTGTTGGCTGGCATGGGTGGCCACCCCAATTCATATGGGCAGGGGATGTATGGGAGCCCGTTGCCACACACCTTTTTATCTTGCCCCNCTGCAGAGGAGTAGGGCTACCACATGGCTGTCCTTTATATTTTCTCCAATGCTGCGGAGCTGTGCCACTACTTCCAACATGGCATTTATATGCTCCTGCATTTCACTTTCTTTGCCAAGCCTCATTTTGTATAGTTTCCTCAGCAGAAACAGTTTGCTATTCAGGCTAGTTCTCTCATGCAGGTTTTGCAATGCGATCCACTTGCCTCTTGCTGTGGTCTCACTTCTTATATGGATTAGCTGGTCATCTTCTACCAATAAACTTACTGTAGCCTTTGCTAACCTGTCCTTTTTATCCCATTCCTCATGATTTGCTGCTGGTCTGTTTGTGGTAATCACCTCCCATAGATCATCTTTAGACAGCAGCATTTGCACTTTTGGTAGTTTACATGGTTCAGCTTTCCTACTGAAAGTCTGAGCTCTGAGCTGCTTGCCATACTTGCTTCCCTCCCTTTCCCCTTCTGGGATTTAGGTCTTCTTACTCACAGTCAGTAGGCCTCTCTGATTGGGAATTTTCTTTCACAGTCTGCACTCCTTCTGGGCTGCTTCTAGTCTTCAAAATTGCTTTGAAGATGGCCTGGGCCCATAACCTATTGTAGAGTTGGCTTTCTGTTGAATAACACACAGCAGAAGTTTCTTCAAAACTGAACTTTGCTAAGAACTCAGAAGACCTGCTTCCATACTGTACAGACTGCATGGGACAAGATGGAGGACACAGAGAGGAGAAGAGAGGAGACAAGGAGGGAAAAAACCCTGTTTCATCCCCTGACCCTCCCATATTGGGACAAGCCCCATATTAAGCTTGCAGGGCTTTTACTTGTGACTGTTGCACAATCCAACAGTGTTTACATAACGTCAAGCCCTAGGTTCAGGTACAGGAACCAGCTGATTGGAAGGATGGGGGAAATGCAGGTTGAGGCAATAAGCAAAGCAGAAATTCTGGGCACTCTTGGCTGGAGTACAGCATCCAGCTTTGTGTGCCTCACTTTAAAAGGGTGCTTGATTGGCCAGAGAGGGTTCAGAGGAGAGCAGCGGAGATGCTAAAGGGGCTGGAGTACAAGATCCAGGAGGATAGGCTGAAGAACTGAGCATGCTTGGCATAGGGAAGAGAAGGCTGAGTGAGGACAGGACAGTTTTCTAATACATGGAAGGCAGCTCTTAGCAGGAGAACCAGTTGATCTCTGTGATTGCTGAGGGTAGGACAAGGGGAAATGGGCTTAATTGGAGGGAGAAAAAACTTGGCTTTATCTTGATATTTACTACAGGCTGCTAATGGAAACTAGATTATCTGACCGGATCTGCTCAGCTCCCTGGCAACAGTGCCCCATGTTCCTGCAGCTACCCCCACAATACGAACCCCCACAGCTGAGCATTCATCCTGGGTGGGTTCTATAGGAGTTGTACGAATCCTAGAGAGCTTAGTAGGGGTTCTGAGTTCCCAGGCAGGAATTAGATCCACTTGGAACTAGATCCAGAGAGCCGGTGTGGTGTATTGGATAAGGGGGTAGACTTGGTCCTGGGAAGCCAGGGTTCAAATTCTGACCTTGCCATAAACACACTGAGTGACCTTAGGCAAGTCTCAGCCTCAGTTCACCATCTGTAAAATGGGAATGTGTGTGTCTGTCTCTCCCTGTGTTCCCCTCACCCATGTTCATCTTAGATTGTAAGCCCACTGGGCAGGGACCTGCCTCCAAAATCCATGATTGTAAAGCACTGCATATACGTAGTAGCACTATAGAAATGATTAGTAGTATTTGAAAGGTTGGAAGAGAGAGGGGCATGGTATTTCAATGAGAAGAGTGTCTGAAATTAAATGGTATTTCTTGGGCATGTTATTTAAAGCTGGGTGGTGGTGAGACATATAGAATCATAGAGTTGGAAGGGACCTCAAGAGTCATCTAGTTCAACCCCCTGCTTGGATCCAGAATGACAGCAAACTAGCCTCTTTTTGAAAAGTTCCAGCAACCGAGAACCTACAACCTCCCTAGTCAACTTGTTCCATTGCTGCACAACTCTTCCTGTTGGGAAGCTTTCCCTAGTATTCAACAGAAATCTACTTTCCTGTAATTTCAGTCCATTATTTCTAGTCCTACTCTTTGTAGCAATGAAGAGCAGTTCCTTGCCATCTTCTTGGTGGTAGTTCTCTAGATATTTGAAGATTGCAGTCATGTCACCCTTAATCTTCTTTACTGGGCTAAACATATTCAGTTCCTTCAATCCTTCCTCCAGACTTACCTTCCAGACCCTTTTTCATAGATATGGCAAAGGGGAGGGCACTGATAGCTTCTAGAAGGTAGACAGAGACAGGTATGTGTATAAGAGGATGTTTTTAAATGAGCAAGGCTTGGGGGGTGGGGTGGGGGGATGCTTGTGTTTGCAGAGTAGCACATCTGTGGAGCAGCCACTCAGGTGGAGTGCAGGGGGAGGGATTCTAACAGGTGACTCCCAGTGTGACTACCAGGGCAGCCGCTTTGCACTCCCCCTGCCACAGACCATGGGAGAGGGGGAAATGTGTTGGGCTGGCCTTTGAAATTGACATGTCCTGGTGTGAGCGCTGGAGAACTGGGCTCCCCATCGCTCACGGACAGTTCCTCTGAGTTGCAAAGGCTGCATTCCCTACCTACAGTGCCTATGAGTGGTAGACCTGTTGGCTGGCATGGGTGGCCACCCCAATTCATATGGGCAGGGGATGTATGGGAGCCCGTTGCCACACACCTTTTTATCTTGCCCCACACGGTGCACTCTGGATTTCTTGCCAGTGCACCATGAGTGGGTGCTGAGTGGCTCTCGGGAGTGCACATCCACTCTCTCCACCTTCAGACGAGCCGTCGGATGAGTGGCTCCTGCGTGGCCATGCGTGGCAGCATCTCGTTTAAAAACACCTGGAGAGAGAGTGCTGTATTCATCTGTGTATTAAAAGCCAGCTGTGTGGCTAGTGTCCCAAGTGTTAACTAAGCAACAAAGGAATTTTGGACGGGTCTGGCAGAATTCTTTAAAATGGATGCTCAGGCAAGTGAATTAATTGGGCAGATTGTTTTAAATAGAGAGCCCAGACCTGCTCCAGCCAGTAGCTGTTGCCTCCCTGAGTGCCTGCTCCTGGCTACACTTACACTGCTCACGTTGCTTCACTCTGGAATTCATTCTATTTGAAGGCGAGATGATTGCACTTATTAAGAGTTATTAATACTTAATCATCTGGCAGATTTAATTGTGCCAGTATTAAAAATGCATCAATGTCAATTTCATTCATTAAATATTTACTTTTCTGAAGGGAAACTGTTTTGCTGCTGGTTTAATATAACTTTAAGGAGCTTTGCATATGGCCTAATAAAGTATTTGAGAGAGGAAGACTGGGTGTCTTCCCTGTGCCGTACTGGGAAGCTTCAAGAACCAGCCTTGCTCTCATTTTGGAAAGGGCCAGCCAGCTATCCCATTCGTTTCCTTCCCATTGGCAGCATGGGGGAGCAGGTTTGGTGTCTGAACTGCAAGATGTAGCTCTGAGCAGGGCAGACTAGACTGTGCATGCCTTATTCATAACAATGAGTACTGACTCGCGCAGCTTCAGCCCAGCTCCTCCTGCAAGTAAATTCTCAGCAGCGTGAGTCAGCACTGAACGGCCTTTCCCTCTCTGCCTTCTCAATTTACAACCCACAGCGTGTGCTAATGAGCAGGACAGGTTCCAAGAGCCTTACTCACTCAGAGAATCAGCTTATGCCAGAAGCAGGCCATGCTAAAGTAGCAGGACTATTGCTGAGTAAGGGGCTAGGAAGGTAGGGCAAAATGGGCTCAGACGGAGTAGGGCAAAACATGCTGAAGGGGGCAGGCCTACTTAGAAAATCCTGCCTTCAGAGGGTAACAAAAGAGAGATACTCAAATCCTATCTGTCTGCCTATCTGTATCTATCTATGCATGCTTGTCCTGGACATTTATTAACGTCCCTTTTTAATGATGTTTGCCCTGGCTCTCAGCACTAGCAAGAATTCAACTGCACTGTGAGTACCCAATTAGGTCAAACTTTTAGCTTGATTCTCATAGAGTTAAAACCTAACGACTTTTCCAAGAGCTGGAATGTTGCTCTGCCTTTCCCTGCAGACTAAGTCCAATACCCCCAGAGCATCCCCTCTCAAACAGAGCACAAGTGATGTCCAGTAACCAACACAGCTCCAGAATGCCCGGGTTTTGCTATCTCTTCATCTTCTCTTTCCCTTCTCCTTTTCCAGCCCTTCTTTGATCTCTGCTCCCTCCCTTCAGCTGCAGGGTTGTTGTTTTTTTGTACCATGTCACTGCTGAGATTTGGACCCATTTCCTCAGCTCTCAATCAGGTGCGTGTGTGCATGTGATTGAATTTAAATGTGTTGTTGAAATGTAGCCCATGGCTCCAGATTCAGTGGCTGAGCTGATGGGGAAGGGAGAAAGTTACTCCGTTTTTTTCCTTTTAATAAAAAAAAAAAAAAAAAAGAGGAAAGGAGCTGTGGAAAGAGGAAATAACAAAGCATAGAGGCTTGCTTCTTTTGACAGGCAGAGGGAAAGAGACCCATACATATATATGCACAGGCACGTGTGCGTGCGTGCACACACACACACACACAAAACTATATGTGCGGTGACTCAGTGAGCACTGGTAGTAACAAATAGCAACATACTACCCCTGCCTTCTCTTTTTATAGGGAGGATCTGGATGCCATGTAGCTTTTCCTTCAGAGATAATAGGGGGTAGGTGTTCCAAGACAAAAAATGAACTTAGAAGCCTAGCTTCCATTGCACATCAGCAGGGATTAGGTGCTTAAGGGTGTTTATCGCATTTGGAAAACTTCACCCTAGGGAAGGGGCAACCAAGAGGTAGATTGCAATTCACTGGTGGATCACAAGCTAGACTCCAGTAGATCAGGGAGGGAGACCAGCCCCTCTGAGATTGCCTCTGGGGAGGAGAGCAGGATCAGTGTCCCAGGGAGTGTCTTTGGAGAGAAGACAGGTTAGGAGAACACCTCCAGTGCAGAAGAGAATGCTCTTTCTAAACTGGAGGGCTCCTCTCCACTTCTGAGACCAGTTGCTGAGGTACCTTAGAGTTGGGAGACAGCAGGAGGATTTCCACTCTAGAGCACCAGACCCAGCAAGAGGGGTTCGATAGCACCTGAGGCTGATACCTGTATCAAGTGAATCATGTGCTTAAGACTGACCAACTCTACCACAAAGGCAGGGACCCATGTTGACTGTCCCCCCATTGCTGCCAGTAGAAAAAACATGGTGAACACGGGTCCCTGCCTATGGGTTTATTATTTATACAGAGAAGATTTTATCAGTCCCTGAAAAGCAGCTACCTTTGGGGTGGGTGCAGGGTCTGGTTGCCACTGCTAGGGTGCAACATGATGGGCTATGGAGAAAAATGGTATCCAACTTAGCAGGGGGAAGTGGGACGTGTGACATCAATTGAGTTTAATTAGTAGATTAGAGTGTAATCTTTAATGTGTGTGTGTGTGTATGAGAAAGAAACAGACAGAGAGGACCGATGTCTGATTTGACATACAAGACACACAGGCCTTGTGTCCATGTGGACCTCCCCCCCCCCCCTCAGAAATGCCCTATTGATGCTGGTGCTAGAGGGGGCTTTGCTCTATCATATGTCTGGTACCCTGCAGATGCTGCTGGCAGGCCCAGATTTGCTCAGAGGCCACACAAGGGCCAGCGGTGATGGGAATGTGTGGAATAAAGACTAGTGCAGATGCAACTCCTAAGGAAAAGCAATTCCTGCCCCATGCCTGGGAGAACAGGGGAGCAGCAATCTTTCCCCAGTCCTGTAGCCCATGGCTCCAGATTGAGTGGCTGAACTGATGGGGAAGGGAGAAAGTGAATCCATTTTTTTTTCATTTTTTTTTTTTTAAAAAAAGAAGGAAATGATCACTGGAGGGAGGAAATAACTGATAGCATACAGGCAGAGAGAAAGAGACCCATACACATATATGCACAGGCACAAACTACCCCAATGTGTGTTGGAAGCCAAGCTAACCAAGGAATGTTCAGTAAATTCTTGACTTCTTTTGATGAACTTCTTTCAGGAGGTGAAGGAAGGAAAGAGAGGGTCAGCTATCCTAGACTTGATCCTAACCAACAGGGAAGACCTGGTCGATGAGGTGAAAGTAGTGGGAACTTTGGGGGGGAAGTGATCATGAAATGATGGAATTCATGGTGAGTATGAATTAAAACATGTGAGCATAGTCAAACATGTACCTTGGACATTAGGAAAGCTGATTTTAATAAACTCAAAGAAATACTAGGCAGGCTCCCATAGCTAGATATACTAAAGGAAAAAGAAGTCCAAGAGGGGTGGGAGTTTCTGAAAACTGAATACTGAAGGCACAATCACAAACGATTCCAATGAGAAAGAAAAATGGAAGACATCTAAAGGAACCAATGTAGCTGCACAAAGAGCTTTTTGATGAGCTGAGAATTAAAAAGGACACATATAAGAAATGGAAGGAGGGACAAGTCACGAAGGACGTATACAGACAAGTAACCCAGACTTGTAGGGATGGTGTCAGGAAGGCAAAAGTACAGAATGAGCTGAGGCTAGCGAGGGATGCTAAGAACAACAAAAAGGTTTTTTTCAGGTATGTTAGAGGGAAAAAAAGGAAGTGGTAAGTCCACTGCTAGGTGAAGATGATGAAATGTTAACTGGTGACAAAGGGAAGGCCAAACTACTCAACTCCTCTTCTGTCTCCATCTTCTCCCAAAAGGGAAACTGTGTCCAACCTGGCAAATGTAGCATGAATGTTGAGGGGAAAGGATTGCAGCTCAGGATAGGTAAAGAGTTGGTCAGAGAATACCTAGCTACTGTAAACAAGTTCAGGTCTTTGGGACCGGATGAATTACATCCTAGAGTACTGAAGGAAATTGTTGATGTACTCTCAAACCACTGTCTGTCATCTTTGACATCTCTTGGAGAATGAGTGAGGTGCTGGAAGACGAGATGGGCAAACGTTGTTCCTATCTTCAAAAAGGGGGGAAAGGAGAATCCAGGAAACTGAAGAACGCTCAGCCTGACATTGATACCTGGAAAGGTACTAGAACAGATTTTAAAGCAGTCAATCTGTAAGCATCTAGAAAACAATGCAGTGATTACTAGAAACCAGCATGGATTTGTCAAGAATAAGTCATGCCAGACTAATCTTACCTTCTTTTTTTGATCACGTTACTACTTTAGTGGATCATGGGAACGCCATGGACATAATATATCTTGATTTCATCAAAGCATTTGGCAGAGTCACCCATGATATCCTTGTTGACAAGCTGGTAAAATGTGGGCTAGATGATAATTTCATTAGGTGGATTTACAGCTGGTTACAGAACTGTATTCAAAGAGTGCTCATCAATGGCTCCTCATCTGTCTGGAGGGAGGTGTTGAGCAGGGTGCCACAGGGCTCTCTCCTGAGCCTGGGCCTGGTCAACATCTTTATTAATGACTTGGATGAGGGAGTAGAGGAAATGCTTATTGAATTTGCAGGTGACACAAAACTGGGAAGGCTAGCTAACACCTTAGAAGACAGAAAAAAAATTCAAAATAATCTTGATAAGTTGAAAAACTGTGTTGAGACTAATAAAATGAAGTTCAACAGATATAAATGTAAAGTTCTTCATTTAGGTAAGAAAAATCAAATGTACAAATACAGGCTGGGGGACATCTGGCTTGGCAGCAATACATGTGAAAAGGATCTGGGGATTGTACTTGATCACAAACTGAACATGAGTCAGCAGTGTGATGCAGCCCCAAAAAGGGCTAATGCAGTTTTAGACTGCATTAAAAGAAGCATTGTTTCCAAGTCATGAGAGGTAATGCTTCCACTGACTCTATTCTGTATGGGTCAGGCCTTATCTAGTTCTGGGCACCACACTAGTTCTGTGTCCAGTTCTGGGCACCACACTTTAAGAAGGACATTGACATATTGGAATGGGTTCCGAGGAGGGTGACATAGATGGTCAGGGGTCTGGAAACCAAGTCCTAGGAGGAAAGGTTGGAGGAGCTGGATATGTTTAGCCTAGAGAAGAGAAGACTAAGGTGAGACACCTGAAGGGCCAACCCAGAGAGGATGGCAAAGACTTGTTCTCCCTTGCCCCTGAAGGTAAGATTAGAAATAATAGGCTGAAATTACAAGAAAACAGATTTTGGTTAAACATTAGCTAGAACTTCCTAACTGTAAGAACCATTCATCAGTGGAACAAATTGCTGAGGGAGGTGGTGGGGGACTCTCCTTCACTGAAGGTTTTCAAAGAGAGGTTGGGCTGCCACCTGTCGGGGATGCTGTAGCTGCAGAATTCCTGCATTGAGCAGGGGGTTGGACTAGATGACCTCTGAGGTCACTTCCAACTCTATGATTCTACGATTCTATTGATTTTGGCAGTTGTAGATCAGGCCTGGGAGCTTTGCTGAGCAGTCTCTTTTGCCCAAGCTAGGTCCATTGCCCTGCCCCATTGGTAAGGTATCTACCACCTCAAACACCCTCCCCATGGCCCCAGGGAACCAAACTGGGGTCTTATGGGCCTACTTACCTGTTGGAGGGCAAGGGGGTCCAGTGTGTAGTGGCCATCTCTCTCAGGATGGGCAGTGCCACAAGGAGGTCTCTGTTGTAGTCTCCCAAGGTTCACTAATTGCCAGACAGGGGAAAGGCACTGTGGTGATAGTACTGGAGACCACAAGCCTCCACTAGAGCACAGACAGCTGCAGAGCAATGTCCTAGAAGCCCTGATGGGACTCAGGAGAGAAAGTCTCTGTGGTCTGTTCTATGGCTGTCAGCCAGTTAGTGCTGGCAGCCACAGAGCCACCCAGGAACCCATCCCCTGTTTTCTACAGGCCCCCAAACAGCAATAGGTGTTGTGGCATCAGGTTGCAAATGGTGCATGGAGTCTCCTGTCCAATAAATGATGCAGACACTGACCCATGAGACTGGCAATGGTGGTGGGTGGGGGAGAGGGCGGGAAACAGACAGAGGAGAAGAAGAGAGAAAGATGCATAGACAGCAATGTGGCTGTCCACCACACTGTTGGCAGGGGAGAAACTACAAAGTGAGGTAGAAACTCCTCCCCCTTGTATCTGAAAGCCATGCCCCCCAGCTCCACCCACTCATCCATCTGGGAAAGTCGCATCCCAGTTAGGGTTGCCACCTTTGGCCATTTTTTACCTGACCTTTCCATTTTGGCCTATGGGAGTGTCAGGTGAAAAACCATCATAGGTGGTAACCCCAATCCCAGTGGGGATTTGCAAAATGATGAAGAGGATTACTCCCCTGTAGGATAGGTTTGCCCCTCTGGCCCCCTGTTCTTACCCCAGGCTTTCCAGATTTATCCTATGGCCAGTTTCAATCCATGCCCCCAAAGCTGGGCCGATGGCCATGGGCCAAGGCCATGCCTCCCCAGCTATCGGTGCAGTGCCTGTCTGTATCCAATGGCAGCAGCAATCGGTCAGGTTCCTGAGGACAGCACCAGTCCCGCTCATCCTACAAGACAGTGTGTGTGCATACATGGCTCTGCCTCTTTCGTCTGAGAATCAGTGGCAGAAGCAACAGGCCGTGGGGGCACTGTATCTGGGAGAAAATTAAGACTGGGCACCAGGAACTGGGTAGGGATGGGCTTGGTCTTGGGATCTGGCTCTTCCTTATATAGAAATCTGCCACAGCTGCCAAATATCTTCAAGGAGAAATCAAGCTGAGTGGCTGCTTCAGAGACCCTCACGTTATGGGTGGTACTGCTTCCCCTCAAGCTGGAAATGAACTGTGTCTTGGACACTAAGCAGGGGCAGGTCTAGCTCCTGCTTGGATGGTAGGCCCCCAGAAGAGCCCAGGGTATTACAGGGGACAGTGAGGGTGAGTGAAAAGGAGCTGTTCACCCCTCTGAGAATTCCCAATCTCTGGGAGTCCCTGCTACTGCAGTGGTGTCCAGGGGTCCTGGCCTTAGTGGTGTAGCAGGAGGGAGAAGGGAACTGGCAAGGCATTTCTGCAAGGCCCCGAGTAACAGCACTGTTTGGCAGGTGTGGGGCAGAGCTGGCTTTCTTCTTCCTCCAACTATGCCAGCTTTAGAGGTGCTGTGATGTGTGCCAACAGGTAGCCGTGCCTAAAGAGCCGTCCACACGTAGGGGTCACTTCAGCCTTTCCCCTGCCAGCCCAAGGTCTAGAGCAGGGGTGGAGAACCTTTTCTGTCCTGGGGGCCACATTGAAAATTAGTACGAGCTCTGAAGGCCACGTAGAAGTTGGGGGTGAAGGTGCTTAACGGGTTTATTCAAGAAAAGGACCACATGGATCTGTGCTGTGAATCTGTCCCCTACCCTTGTGTGCATGCCCTCCTCTCTGCTCCATTATCATGAGCTCAGTTTTTCAGTACTTGGGGGTAGAGAATGGATTTAGGGGCTAGATCCAGGCACTGGAAAGGGGCCACATAAAATCTTGTCAGGGGCTGCATTTGGCCCCTGGGCCTGAGGTTCCCCACCCCTGGTCTAGAGCCTAGAAGCTGCTGGGTAGAGCTGTTTTCCCTATCCCTTTGCCAATGGTAGAACAGTACAGGGGGCTGTATAAGGGGCTAAACATCTAGCCCTTGCTTTGACACAAAGCTAGAAGAGGGCAGTGCACCCCTGCAGGAGAAGCCACAGAGCCAACACCTGGCAGCCTAATAGCATGATCTGCAGAAGTAATACCTACGAGGGGACGAAACAGCTGTGAGTTGGGGGACGGGGGGGGAATGCAGAGGCCAGCCATGTGGGCTGACCTATCCCTTCCCCCCCCCACACTCGGAAGTAGCTGGGGGCTTAAAGCCCCAGGGACAGCGGCTGAGCCGCAGGAGCCTGCAGGACTGTGTTTACATCTACTTACCCTGCCGTTGCTGCGGGGGGTTTGTGCTGCCCTGCCTTGCTGCTAGTCGGGGGGTCCTGGTGCTCCGCTGCCGCCACCGCCGCTCCTGTCATCTTCATCACCTGCGGGGGGACGAAACAGCTGTGAGTTGGGGGACGGGGGGGG
>QEPC01002862.1:311357-332299 GCA_003113815.1 Sphenodon punctatus
GGAGGCTGCAGCTAGTGCAGAATGCGGCGGCTCGTCTTCTTACGGGGACGGGCCGCCGGGAGCATATTACACCGGTGCTCCGAGCTCTGCACTGGCTGCCGATAGCGTGCCGAGCCAAGTTCAAGGTGCTGGTGATGGTTTATAAAGCCCTACACGGTCTCGGCCCCTCATACCTTAGGGACTGCCTCGTCCTCCGCGCCCCAGAGCGGCTCCTGCGGTCTGCCGGGGGTGCCTTCCTGGAGGTCCCCCGTGTTAAACGGGGGGCCACGATGGAGAGGGTATTCTCGGTAGTGGGACCGCGGCTGTGGAACTCCCTTCCGGAGGAAGCTCGCCTGGCCCCTAGCCTGTTAACATTTCGGCGAAATTGTAAGACGTGGCTGTTCGCCCAGGCCTTTGGGAGGGAGGGTGGGTAGGGTGGGGTTTTTAGTTCCCCCACCTATTTTTGGTTTTAGATTGTTTTTCTAGCCCTGCTTAATATTTTTATAATATTTATGAGTATTTTAACTGATTTTATTGTATTTTAAAATGTTGGAAGCCGCCCCGAGCTGCATGGCAGGAGGGGCGGGGTAAAAGTCTATAAAATAAATAAAAATAAATAAATAATACAGGGCCCCATGAGGGCTGAAGGAAAGTATCCAGCCCTGCTTCCCAGAATTCTCTCCTATTAACTCTTCTGTGGTCACACTGTCTAGTTGAGCCTACATTTCCTAGGGTGCCCTTATGCCCTTCTTTTCAGTTTCCCACAAAGAGTTGATTCCATAAGGTAACCCTGATATTTAAAAAGGGATCCAGAGGTGATCCTGGAAACTACAGACCAGTAAGCTTGACATCTGTGCCAGGCAAAATGGTGGAAACTATCATTAAGAACAGAATCGCTGGGCATGTTGATAAACATGACTTAATGGGGAAGCAGTTCAGGAGAGAGGGGTGATGCCACTGGGGAAGCAGTTCAGGAGAGAGGGGTGATACCAGGTACATCACAGAAAGGGTCTTATGAAAGGATGAACAACACTGACTCAGCGGAGACTGCATTATTTCTGGAGAGCCCTGGATGTGTGCATAACTTAGCTACTTCATCCCATGGAGCTGCTGTTGTAATATTTTCCCCACAGCCTGGATGGTTGGCTGGATGGCTGATTGGGTGGTGTGTTGGAGGGGCTGAGGGTGGGGGAATATTTCTTTAAAATAATAATAATAATAATAATAATAATGATTGACTGTTAACAATATTTCCATAAAAGAATCCATTCAGTTATACATTGGTATAAGAAACCGTCTTTTTAATTATATGGTAACTTTGTTCAGTTGTTTACAGCCAGAGAAGTCTACAAGGTTTTACTCTTATCATATTCCCTAGTTCTTGCAACAATTGCTATTGCTGAGCCTACCCATTTTGTTCCCCGCCTCATTTTCACTGTGAGAGGTTACTTAACAACAACAAAAAGTCTCTTTCCAGGTCATATTCTTTTACAGACTTTTTCATGTAGGTACTGCACTTTACTTTTGGTGTTGCACTTGTTTTGCGGTAGGTCCCATGTAGGGGACTATTTTATATAAAAGTCCGAGCACTTGTCGTTAACCTCTGCTGTTAATTTTTTCATGGACATGGAGAACTAAAGTCTTCTGATCCAGATTGTTCCATTTAATTGTGTTCTGTTCTTCCAGTTGTGCATTAGTACATAGATCACTGCTGTCAACAGTGCATTACAGGTATCCTTGCAGTGGTTCAACAGCACAACCGTAGGAAATATGCGAAGAAGTGCTGTTTTAGGTGTGAATGGAATTGTAAGACCAGTAATGTTGTTGAAGTATCTCTATATCATTAGCCAAAATGGTTGAATTTTGGAGCATTGCCAGCTGCAGTGTAACAATGTTTCTGTTTCCCCACACCCATTCCAACAAGTGGAGGAGCTTCCCTGCTATATTTTGCTATTCTGTCAGGTGTCAGATAGAATCACATACATAGCCAGTTTTTGGGGGGGTTCCCAGATTTCAAGGGATCTGGAGCACTTATGCATTCTATTAAGAATTTGTTTTATTTGTGTTTCAGACCAGTCTTTGTTCAATTCTTTTACCCATTTGTCCCAATATTTAACTTTTTTCCTTATACCAGAGAGCAATTAAGCCCTTGTAGATGAAGGAGATAGTCTCCTTGGTTGATGTAATGTCCAGGATCACAACCTCCAGTTTGGTTGGGGGGAACATTTCTAAGTGGGAACTGCAGAGCTGCTGCAGTCTCTGAGCTGCTCGGTTGCTGAAGCCCCTTTCCCCCTGTGTGGGGATAATGTAATTGGTGCTGGTGTCACCAAAGTGCCTTTGGGTATTTTCAGACGTGACGAGATCACAGTGAACCACGGTCAATACCCACATGGGGCCAAAGCGCCCTGCACGTCTGTTCGGCGGCCGCCAGATGTTCGCCACGCTGAATACCCACATGGGGTCAATTTCAACCATGCTTCCCGGGCTACCGGCGTGAAAATCGGCTGAAGCGTGGTGAAAGTGATTCCAGGCGGGCATAAAAAAAAAGCAACGTCTGGTCAGCTATCACGGCCTGGAATCCCCAGCGGGATTCTGGACCGTGGTGAACTCGGCCAGACACTGCGGCGGCATTTGCCTTGCCGCCTGCCCGTCTCCCCGGAGGGTGGGCGGCGAGGCAGCATGGAGGGGGCCGGGTCGGGCAGCCGCATGTTGTGACGCGCGGCCCCGCCCCCTCCCTGATTCCCCGCCGGGATCCCCGGCACGTCTATTTGCCGTGCCTGGGTGATCCCGGCGGGGAATCTCTGGGTTGTTTTCGGGACAGGGCGAAGCTGCCCTGTCACGTCTGAAAACACCCTTTGTATCCAGCAGTCTCTCTACCCCTAACCTGTCCTGTAGATGAACCTCACTTTGGAGCCCATACCACTCTCTGGGCCAGCCTGGGAGGGGTTTCTTTCCAGCCCCTCCATTTGGGGGATGGAGCTATATCAAGGGTGGATAGTCTGCACATCACAATAGGCCTGCCCCACTTCCAGCCCTTTTCAGTAGCCTGGCCTGGCAGCACTGATACTATGCTAATCTAGAGGCTTTTTTTGATAATCCTGGTGTGTTTGGCTCTACTCATTGATTCCAATTAACTGGGCCCAGCTAATCTACCCTGATCACCTTCAGTCGAATCCTACCTCTCTCTTGTCCCCACAGGGCCAAGCACAGAATCACCATCATCTCCTCTGCCCTGGCCACAGTTCCCCAGGCAGGCAGTGCCTAGGGGCTAGGCTCCAATCCTGCAAGAGCTGGGTCAAGCCACTGTAGACAGGGAAGTATCCTAGAACACATCCTTTGCAGGCTTCTGGGACTGGCCAGCACTTGACTGGGGGATGCCCAGTTGCAGCAGTGCATCTATGGCCCTCACAGAAATGAGCAGTGGAGTAACAACAACTCAAAGTTTGTGTGGCGGGGGGGAGAATACTGTGCCACTTTAATCCCCTGAAGCCCTGCTTCCCGTTCTGCTGCTCGTGAGGAGGAATCCATTCCAGAACCGGAGCTGCAGCTGCCAGAATGAGAAGTGTCACTCTGTTCTGTCCTACTGGCATTTGAGTCTGCCTGTGCCTGATAGCTGGAGAAAATGGTCTGGTGGGATGACTGTGTGTTCATGAAGGGGGTGTGGCTGGTAGGGCATGTGACAAGTGTGCATAGGGCAGTGTGTGTGCCGCTTGGGGGTGGGCTATGTGTGCTGGTGGATTGGGGGCATGGCTAAAATCCAGAGTGGGCAGCACGTGTGTAACCAGGTGTGATTGGTTTGCAACCGGCATGTGTATCCATGGCTGGGTTGGGTGTGGGGTGTTTGCACATGCAGGACAGGCATCTGCTATCCTCCAGGGACACAGTTTGCATATTGCCCTGTCTGGTCAGGATAGCCTGGGCTGGATCCTGCTGGTGTAAATTGTCCTTGCTCCATAACATCAATGGGACTCTGCTCCTTTACCCTAACAGAGGAGCTGGTCTGCCCCCTAGATCACAGCTGCAACGTCTGTGTTTCTTTAGCAAAGTGCAGCCGTAGTGAGGTTGGCCCAGGGCTTCTGGCCCTTTACTTTGTCTGGGGATGCCAAGGAAGCTGTGTGTAAATGGGCTGCTGAAGCCCCATCTCAAAAAAATATAGTAGAAATAGAAAAGCTACAGAGAAGGGCAACAAAAATGATGAAGGGTATGGAACAGGTCCCCTACGAAGAGAGGCTGGATAGGTTAGGGCTCTTCAGCTTGGAGAAGAGATGACTGAGAGGGGATATGATAGAAGTTTATAAAATAGTGAGTGGTGTGGAACATGTTAATAGGGAACGGTTATTTACCCTCTCAAATACTACTAAAACTAGAGGACACCCCATGAAACTAACATTTAGCAGATTTAAAACAAATAAAAGAAAGTATTTTTTCACTCAATGCACAATTAAGTTGTGGAATTTATTGCCAGAAGATGTGGTCAAGGCCAGTAGTATAGCTGGGTTTAAAAAGGATTGGACAAGTTTCTGGAGGAACGGTCCATTAGCAACTATGAGCTAGGTAGCTTTGGCGGAATGTAACCTCTTACTGTCAGGAGCTGGGAGTGAATAACAGGGATGGATTGGGTACTTCTTCCAAGTGACCAAGGTTGGCCACTGTTGGAGACAGGTGCTGGGCTCAATGGACCATTGGTCTGACCCAGTCTGGCATTTATGTTCTTATGGGAAATCAAGAAGCCACCTCAGAGCCCTTCTGTAGCATCCTTGACACAGGGCATGGGCCAAGGTGGAATGGTTTAAGCTCTGCTTACGTTAATACCTCACCGACAGTGCAGCTGGGTTAACGTAGGGGCTGTAGCCCATAACACAGAGCATTCTCCCCTTTCAGTTGGCTCATTTGAAAGTACCCAGGGCAGGGGAGTGTCTCCTCAGTGCATGCAGCTGTCGGGAGAGGGGGTGCTTCAGTGCACACAGCGAAGGGGGAGGGGCTCCTTTAAGCATGCAGGAAGAAGAAAGGTGAGGAAGGCATAAGGACATAAGAAGTGACATACTAGGTCAGTCCAGTGATCTGTCAAGCCCAGCATCCTGTCTCCGATAGTGGCCAATCTTGATTGTTTCGGAGAAGTACCTAACTCCTCACAATGGGGCAATCCATTCCCTGCTATTCACTCCCAGCTCCCAACACTCAGAGGTTACATCCCCCAACCTATTGGCTAATGGCCATAAATGGACCTATCCTCCAAGAACTTATCCAATCCTTTTTAAAACCCAGTTATAGTATTGGCCTTGACTACATCCTCTGGCAACAAGTTCCACAAGCTAATGGTGCATTGAATGAAAAAAATATTTTCTTTTTGTTTTAAATCTGCTGCCAGTTAGTTTCATGGAGTGTCCCCACAGTTCTAGTGCTATTTGAGAGGGTAAATAAGAATTACTTATTTACTCTTTCTACACCACTCATGATTTTATAGACTTCTATCATATCCTCTCTCAGTTGTCTCCTCTTCTCCCAGGCAGAGGCTGCTGCTAGAAGGACTGAGGCAGAATGTCCCACAGACCCTGGGGAATGCAAGGCCAGGAGCAGACATGGCTCCTGGGGGCTGGAGCAGGGGGTGCTGCTGGGGGCAGGGCGTGCGGTTTTCTCTTCTGTTGGAAGCACATGGGATTGGGCAAAGCTTCTGTCCTTTGCCTTTGGAGTGGTCTGGGCAGGTTGCTCTGGGGATGGCCCTTACCAGTTTTTTGCTGGCGGAGCAGCAGGAAGACACGACTCTATGCTGCTCTGTTGGTGCTCAGCAAACAAATTGAAACTGTGAAGGGCTCCTGACTGCACACGCCTGCCTAGCTGTGTCATATTAGGGAGGCTGTGACTTTGCAAACTGGGCCCCTTGCAATCACTTGAAAACCCCATTGTGAGTGGGGTTTGTTTGGAGTATTGGGGGTGGGGGTGACCCTATGTACTGGAGATGCAGCAAATGCTCCTCTGTCACTCTGGTCATGTTCTGGACCTGGGTGAACTGATCCCCTATGTGGAATCACACTGTGAAACAAGCACTGGGTCAGTGTTCCTACCCCTGACCCTACCCCCTACTTCTCTGCTGCGCTGTCAAATGCATTCTCCACAGGCCCAGCACTTAGCCACCCTCCTGCACCAGGCAGCTGGCTTTCCTGCTGCTGCCTAGGAAGAAACCTTCTCTGCCACCCAGGAAAGCCTTGGCTTCTCTGCAGATCCTTGCTAGTCCCTTGCCCTGCCCTGGTTCAGCAGCTATTCCCAAGGCAAACTGGATGTGAGTGATGCCTGATCCCAAAGGCTACAATCTGCACTCACTCTGCAGGGGTGAGCGACAGCACAAGGGTAGGGCCGTGGGGAGCTGTGCCCCCTCCTGCTGCTTCTGATGTCTCAAAAAGCACATTGATCTGCCTGTCTGTCCAGTTGCTGATGCAGGGTGGGGGAACCTGGAGGGAACCCAGCTTCCTGGCCCACTGCAAGGTGACTCTGCTGGGCTCTAAGCAATGAGAGTAGGAGGGGGCCACCTTTACACACGTACCAGGGCAGGACAGTTCTTTGGCACTATGTTCCCATGGATGGCACCGGTGGAAGTGTGTCTCTTTCTCTCTTGGCCTTAGTGGCTCAGGAGGGCTGGGAGTCTACCCTTTCTGTGCTGCCATGCTCTGCCCAGAGAGAGGTGCCTAGAAATCCCTTGCATAGTGTGTGCTCCCACTTGGGCAGAAGCCCTGGCTAAGCCCCTGTGCACTAATTCCCTTCTCTCTCCTCTCACCAGGCTGTGCCTTCCTCACATACTGTGCCCGTGACTCTGCCCTGAAAGCCCAGAGCGCACTGCATGAGCAGAAGACATTGCCTGGGGTAAGTGCCTAAGGTTTGTTCTTGGGTTTTTGGGGTGGCCAGGAGCCTCCTGTGGCAGAATCTATTTCCAACAGCCTCTGCATGGCATTCTGACTGCTGTCAGACCACACTCTCTAGTGCTTTGTGTTAAGTGAGGCCAGGTGGTGCCCAGTCTCACCTGCCCAGGTCACGGAGGCAGAGAGTGGTAGGATGGTGTTTGGGCCAGGGGTGGTGGTGGTGGTTGTTATTTATTAATTATTATAAGTATTTGTATAGCACCAGCTGTGTACCTGGCGCTTTACAGAACAATAAGATAGACATGGTCCTTGCCTACAGCTTAAAATCTAATAGACACGGAGGGGGAGATGAGAGATAAACAACATTCAAGCGGATGTGAAGTGTCAGGTGCACGTACTTGGCTATAAGTCTTATATGTGTTATAAGTGTTTGGTTATAAGTGTCATATGAGTCCTGCTTCTGGACCAAGTCCTCCTCTGGTGTAAATATGAAGCTCCGTGGACATCAGTGGTGTTTTGGTTGACTTGTCTCAGTGGGAAGCGGGCCTTTTGGGCTGGCAGTGCTTTCCTGGATGCGAGTTCTCTTCTGTTTGGTGCATGTTGCAGCGTCACTGTTCTATGTTGTGCATTCTCTCAGGGTAGTTCTGGGATTTTCAGATTTTAATTGCACCAAGCCAGACTGGGTTTATCAGATGAAACTCTGTTGACAACTCTGTTGCTCTAGTCCCACAGGAGGTGTCTCAGTTGTGGTGGCAGAAACCCAGATCCCAAAGCAGATGAATTCAACTCTGGATTTTGAGTCTAGCCTCCATGTACCTCCCAGTCCTGCTGGGTTGGAGGAGAGAAACAAGGTCTGGGAGTGAGTAGAATCCAGGGCTTGGCCCTTTGCCACAACAGATCCTACATTATCTCCCTCTTTGATAACTCCAGTCCTTTAATGCACCTTCCAAAAACTATGAGGCCATTATGTAACCCTCCCTCTTGCAGCCCTACTCTGAAACATAGTGAAAATCCGCAGTCTGTCTTGGAGCTTAGTGTGTCTCTGGACCCATATGTGGTCCCTGGGAGATCAGGGTTCAAATCTCAACTCAGCCAGTAAGCTCACTGGCTGGCCTTGGGCAAGTCATAACCTCTCAGACTCCGTTCTCCATCTGCAAAATGGGAATATGTGTGTGTCTGTCTTTCCCTGTGTTCCCCTCATCCTTGTCCATCTTAGATTGCAAGCCTCTTGGGTAGGGACCTGTTTCCAAAATCTGTGACTGTAAAGTGCTGCGTATGCCCAGTAGTGCTATAGAAATTATTATTGTTGTTTGTTATTTATTTATATGTACATTTTTACCCCACCTCTCTTGCAACAAGCAACTTGGGGCAGCTCAGAATTCATAATTAAAACACAGTATAAATATAAAAATATAAAGCATTAAAACCCTAATTATGTGCAAAACAATAAAACACCCACAGTGCAGGAAAGACCCCAGTTTATACCAACATACCCATCCCACCCTCCCCTCCTCTCCCACCAAATGCCTGGCAGAAAAGCCAGGTCGTACAATTTCGTCGGAAGGTGAGAATATTTGGGCTGAGGCAAACCTCCACTGAAAGGAGTTCCAAAGTGACAGTGCAGCTGCCAAGAATGCCCTCCTATCTGTCTGAACCCGTTGGTAATGTGGAACTTCCAGGAGGGCACCCCCGGATGACTGCAGGGGCCAACAAGGGGCCCAGGGGGTGAGGCAATCACTCAGATAAGTGGGGCCTAGACCGTGAAGGGCTTTAAAGGTCAATACCAACACACTGAATTGGACCTGGAAGACACAAGGCAGCCAGTGCAGTGCTCAGAGTGTTGTATGTTCCCTGCTTCCCGTCCCAGTAAGGAGACAGGCCAACGCATTCTGCACTAGCTACAGCTTCCGAACTGTCATCTTGGGCAGGCCCACATAGAGCATATTGCAATAGTCTAGCCTTGAGGTGACAAACACATGGATGATAGTGACGAGATTGGAGTCTGAAACATATGAGCAGAGCCTTTTCTCCAGATGTAATTGGCAAAAGGCACCCCTGGCCACAGCCAACACCTGAGAATCCAGGCGTAGCTGCGAGTTCAGGAGCACCCTTAGGCTCTGCACAGATGGAACCAAAGGAGGGCAGACATCCCCAATAATGGGGAGACATCCTCACCCAGATCACCAGTCCCTCCAACTAGCATCACCTCTATTTTATCGGGATTGAGCTTCAATCAGCTTGACCTCATCCAATCCCCCACAGCAGCCAGGCACTGAGACAAGAAGTCCCCTAGCACCACCCACTGGGATCTATCTGCGAGGTAGGAATGGAACCAATGTAAAATGGTTCCATCCACCCAAGGTACTGCAGACGAGTCACCAACAACTTATGGTTAACAGTGTCGAAGGCCACCAATAGATCTAGACTAACAGGATTACATGACCCTTGTCCAATTCCATGAGGAGGTCATCAACCAAGGCCACAAGCACTGTCTCCATGTTGTAACCCAGGCAAAAACCAGACTGCATGGGATCAACAAAACGTCCCTAAAAAGGGACGATTAGAGAGACAGATCGGTAGCTGACTGGGGCATCAATGTCAAGTGATGGGTTTTTGAGAAGGGGCCAAACCACCGCCTTCTTCAGGCAACTTGGCACCCTCCCCTCCCGAAGGAAGGCATTGATAACCCCCGCCAGCACCGGCCCCACTGTCTCCCTGGTAGCTTTTACTAACCAGGACAGGCAAGGATCTAGTTCACAAGTTGTGGCTCAAACAGATCCCATCATATTGCCGCATTGGCAGGCATCACTAATTGAAAATCATCCCATAAAGCATGACCAGACAGGGCATTCCTAACCTCTGGCTCTGCCACTGCCTCTAAAGCGGTGGAGTTGAAGTTGTGCTCAATGTGAGCAATTTTGTCAGCAAAGTACTTCAAAAACATGTCACAATGGGCCGTGGATGAAACCACCATTCCGCTACTATTAGTAGTTGTAGTCGTAATTGCACGAAGGCCATTTTGGGTACCTCGAAGCCAAAGGGGTGGGGAAGGGCTACAGTGGTACCTAGGCCTTGGGTTGCTATATCTTGCAGAAATGATCCTGACATTTCCATTTCCCCTGGGGGGAAATTGCGTGTGGAGAGTCACCCCGCCCCCCAGGCCTTGTGGAATCCAACGTAGAAAGGTTCTCTGTGAGATGCTCACTGTGGGGAAAAGGGCAGGGCACTGCTCCTAGCTTTACCACTGCTGGGCTCGCTGCTTGAACCCAGAGATTGTGTGATTTCAGGGGGAAAGCATGTTGAAAACAGGACCGGCATTAGAATTTTTGGGGCCCAGGGCAAAAGCAAAATGCAGCCCCCCTCATGCCCCACTCCCACTTCCCATGGCTCCCATCCTCCCCCTTTAGCCGTCAGAAGTCTGATATCGCCTTATGAACAAGTACCATAAAAGGTTTTTATATGGTACAAAGTTCATGTTAAATCACAGAGCTGAAGCAGGACATTTGGTCACACACACTCGCATTCACATACACACTCATTCATTCTCACACACATACAGAGGCTTTCTCCTTTCCCACCTTCCCACGCAGCAGCGAGATGAGGGTGCAGCTTCCTCAAGCAGACCAATCACCCTGGGGGAGGAGCAACTCCAGCAGCAGCTGGCTCTCAAAGTGGGGAAGGGGCAACATGGCCATTCGATGGGAGTCCCACCCCACAGGTGCTGTCATTTTCTAGTGTGCCACAGCTGTGGGAGGGAGAGGGTCCAGCACTAAATATGCTGGGATTAGTGTTCTTCATACCTCTACAGCAACAGTTCTGGGAGAGCTCTAATGACCATTGTATTTAGGGCTCCACTGAGAGAGAGCCACTGCTCTGGAGAGTCAGGGGAGGGCTCACAGTGGAGGGAGCCCAGAAGTGCAGGAAAGTGTGGTGCTTGGAGCTATGGCCCCTGCCCAAGGCTGGCCCTGATTGAAAAGCAGCAGCTGGGTACTTTAGACAGTATCTGTGTGAGGGAGCTTGAGGGGAGCAGAATCGGCTTTTAAATAGGATGATGCTTCATTAGAATCCCCCACCCCAAGCCACGCCCAATTGCTTGCCCTCTGCCATGACACACAGCTGTGGACACCATGGAAACAGGAAGCTGCAGCAGCCAATAGCTTCTTCCTGGCGATGAGCCCAGGAGCTGCTGCAGCTGCCGGCAGACCAGGGCAACAACGGAGGCGCATACAGGGCGGGACACACAGGAAGCGACTGTCCTCCATGGCATTGGCTCTTCTCTTGTGTATCACGAGGGGGGTTGTTGTGCTTTGAGCCAACGTGGTGTTGTATTTCACTTGTGTGTCCTTTAAGAGCTCCTGGCAGGACTGTGTGCGGGACTGGGGAGGTGGCCAGCTGCAGACCTGTCTCCTGGAGGGTGGGTGCCCCGGTTTATACAGGCAGGGGGTGTGTGGGCACCTGTTCTCACGAACATTTTTGGTTTCCGTATGATGCACACTAGAGTTTTCAGCAGTGCTCCATGTGTGGCCATCAGTGGGTGCTGTGTGGGTCATGGGAGCGCACATCCCCCCACACCACCTTCAAATGCATTCAGATGAGTGGTTGATGAGTGGCCATGCGTGGTAGCATTTAATTTAAAAACACACTTTGTCACCTGTGTTTCAGGGCTCCACAGTCATCAGAATAGTCAGTGGGTTAGGATTGTCTTTGTGTTAAACCAAGATTTCCCAGGCAATATTCAGTGCCAGTAACCACAAAGACACAAGCTTTATAATAAGAAAGTTTTATATGAAAACTAAAACAGATAATACAGGTTCAGAGTAAATACAGAAGGTGTGTAAGAAAATGAAATCAAAACAATATGCAATGCTAGCTTGACTGATCAGGTTCCCTCTCTACTAGTTACCTATCCCCTGTTCTAGA
This sequence comes from Sphenodon punctatus, assembly GCA_003113815.1. Taxonomy (NCBI): domain Eukaryota; kingdom Metazoa; phylum Chordata; class Lepidosauria; order Sphenodontia; family Sphenodontidae; genus Sphenodon; species Sphenodon punctatus. Next base: position 323,108 of record QEPC01002862.1, read on the forward strand.
GGCCAAAGTCTTGTCTCTGATGTTCACAGATAGGCAATCGGCATCTTAGTTGGGAGCTGTGAACTTCATATACTAATGGTGTCAAGCATCTCTCTCCTTGCGTCTTAAGCACGCCTTTTAACTCTTCAAGTTGCCTTGCTTTGAGTTTTTGATTAACTTCCATTGATGGTCATTTAGCTATTGTATAGTCTTAACCTATGTTCGCACAGACGGGCACTATCGCTTATGCAGGCTGATTGTCCTAGGTCTTGAGGTTTTACAATGCTAATGTCCTGGCTAAGGTTCAGCTATCTTGAGTAAACCCTCATATGATAAGTTTCCCTCTGGCTTATACGATCAGTGGTTAATACAAACATCTTTGACATTGTGACTTCCCTATGTTACACCTGATGATCTCCCAATATATTGCATCATTGCTGGGTTTATAACTCCCATGACCCCAATAATAGTTTGCGGACATTCTAGTCTTGGTTCTGGCCTTCTCATGGGGTAGAGATCACATTTGTCAGGGTGATGAATGATGCGCTGATGATTTTAGATTGAGGACAACTGGCCGTTTTGATCTTGCTGGACCTTAGAAGAGCATTCAATACAGTTGACCATGGGCTGCTGCTTTGGTGGCTGAGGGATGTCACTGATGTGAGGAGGGCTGCCAGTCAGTGGTTTACATCATGCCTACAAGAGCGGAGTCAGTTAGTGGTGATGGGTGGTTATGCGTCATCCCTTAAAGACTTGAAATTTGATGTTCTCAAAGGTTCTATGCTACTGTCCATGTTGTTCAAGGTATACATGCAACCCATTGGGAATGTCATGACTAAACATGGGGTTGAGTATCATCAGTATGCTAATGATACATAACTATGTATGTCAGCTCAGCCTCTGCCCTAGAGGAACGCACAAAAGATATAGTGAGCTGGATGAACAGAGCTACCCTGTGCTCATTCGGGGAAGACTGAGATAATAGGACATAAATTCTTAATGGCAGTGAAAATCCCCTTAATCAAAGACTACTGGTCAACTACCTCACATAAGACTGAGATAATGTTGGTGAGGAGAGGCAGCCAATAGGAGGATGCTCTCTCCTCCCTTGGGCCCCTGAATGTTACAGGGGTTCGGGTGAAAGTAGTGGGCCAAGTAAAGAACTTGGATGTCATTTTTAGCCACATTCTTTCCATGAGTGTGCCAGTATCGGACATGGTTCCAAGATGCTTTTTCCAGCTGGTCAATTTGCCTAAGCTGCACCCATATTTATTTATTTATTTATTTATTTTGATGTCTTGGCCGCCCCCTCCTGCTACAGCAGCTTGGGGTGGCTCACAACATATTAGAACATATAAAAATAAAACAATATAATATAAGCATAAATAACATAAAAACCCCAGATACAAATAACAATAAAAATCAACAGTTAAACATATGGCAGGCAGCGCTAAAAAAACCACCCCTCTCAGCTCCCCACCCATCTCCCTTGTCAAAAGCCTGGCGGAACAGGCAGGTCTTACACTGTCTTCAGAAAGAGGGGAAGTCTGGGGCCAGGTGGACCTCAGTCAAGAGGGAGTTCCACAGCTGCGGTGCGGCCACCAAGAACACCCCCTTCATCATCACCACCCGGGTACCTGGGGGACTCTGAGGAAGGCGCCCCTGGCTGACCGCAGGGACAGATCCAGGACCCAGGGGGTGAGGTGATCCTGCAGATATTTATCCCAGACTGATCTTGCCACAACAAACCATGCCCTAGTTGGTGACCACAAGGCTTGATTTCTGTAACCCCTTCTTCTATGGGCTTCCAGTGGTGCTTCTCTGTCACTTGCAGCTTGTTCCAAATGAAACAGCATGGTTACTGATTTTGGCAGCCATGATCACATTACGCCTGACCTGAGTTCTCTGCTTTGGCTTCTTGTGGAGCAGCAATTTAACAATGCGCTGCTGGTTTTTAGCACCCTGAATGGCTTAGGCTCTGGACTATATTGAAGACCTGCTCCTAGAACCTCACCCCTACTGGCTGTCTGCACTCAAATACCATCCACTATTTGGGGACCCTATCATCGTGCTTTAAGTCAGCAGGCAATTGGGGCCTTTGCTGTGGCTGGCCCCTCAGCATGGAACTCACTTTTTCCAGATATTCATCTCAGTTCCTCCCTCCTCACCTTCAAAAAGCACCGGAAGACTTTTCTATTACCCAGGTGCTTTTAGAGGGTCCACTGCTGGTTCTCTTTTAATGTATTTTTCCTCCCCCTTTACTTTCCCATCATTGTTTTAAATTGATTTTATATGGATTTTAAGTTGTTTTATGGTGCTTTGTTTTATTTTTGTACCAATGTTGTGAAGCACCTGGAACACCCTCCAGTGGGCATGCTATATAAATTATTTTTATTTATTATTAAATATAAATGTATGTGTATAAGTGTGTGTGCATGTGAGTGTTCTAGTGTGCAAGTCATGTATGAATGAATATTTATTTTGATTTATATATTGTCCTTTCCTATAGACTCACGGCAGGTCACAATATAATTTTTTTTAAAAACCAAATAAAATTCCCATTAAAACCATTCCCACACTCATGTCTCTGTATGTGAATGTGTGTGTGTGTGTATAAATCTCTGTGTGTCTACATGTTTATGTGAGAGGGTGTGCTTGTGTGCCTGTGTGTGCATGTGCTATACTATTGTTTACATTTTCAGAATGAGAATAGCATTTTCCTATATCAGAAACATTTATTGGGTATTTAATGGGGTTTGAGTCCATGGAAGTTTCCACCTGAACATTTTGTGGGTTAGGGGGTCAGCTTTATTACTTTGTTGTATCTAGTAACTGAAATGTTTGATGCAAGAATCTCTGCCTCTGCCATGCTCCCTGTGAACTGGGCTGGTCTGCAGATCGTAGCTTGCTGTGGTTGGAGGCAGATATTTTGGGGACTGACTGAATGCAGCTTCTCTGAGGAGGACTGTGGGGCAGAGGAGGTAGCAATTCCTTCTGCCTGTGCTCTTCCAGTCAGTGAGGCCTGGCAGGCGCAGTGGGTTTGTAAAGGGTGGATCTTGGCATAGGAAGCTGCCTGGAGGCACCACCAGAGACGCAGCATGTTGGGAAGATTTACACTGCAATGAGTTGACAAGCTCCTGTCATGGGGAGAGTCTCATTGTTCAGGGAAGCAGGGAGCACAGATCAGGGATGGGAAGCTGAGGCACAGAGAGGGACAGTGACACGTCTAAGGCCACGCAAGTGTCATGGGTAGAGGTGAAACGGGCACCTGAGCAATTAGGTAAACCTAACAAATCCATGGTGCCCAGCTTGTCAGAGATAAGTTGGGCATCATGGATTACTCGCAGGGTGCTCGATGGGTGTGCAAGCTGCATTTTTTTTAAAAACGACCTGGCTTGAGTGGTGGCAAAGGGGCTCTGGACAGTGACAGGGTGGCAGTGTGGTGGCTCCTAGGGTAATTGTGGCAAAAGAGAGTGGGAATGGGGTTTCTGACCAGGCTCAGCCTCTGAACCCAGCCACCTGGCTCACTATGCATGCGTGCAATCACCTGTTGGGCACCTGATAGGCTGCCTAAAATTGTGGGCATTGCCCACAGGTAGAAAATCTGCCACCCAATTCAGTTCTAGTCTGGGGTTTCTGGATCTCAGTCCTATGCTGAGACCATTAGATTGCTTCTGTCACCCCTCTCTGCTCCTTTCACATTGTTCTAACTGCTGTTTTTTACCTGCTAATAGTGGCCTGGGGCAAAGATTGGATTAAGGCTCTAGGGAGCTTACACTCTGAAAATAATTAGGGGCTCCTGATGAGATAAGCAGGTACCTACTCTAATATCCGTGGGTTTATGTACGGCATCAAGGTGGCATTGCTGAGCAGCTTGGTACCCCCAGGAGACTGCACTAGCTGCCAATAGCTTTCTGGGCACAATTCAAGGTGCTGGTTTTGATCTATAAAGCCCCAAATGGCTTGGGCCCCAGGTATCTGAAAGATTGCTTCTTCCCCTATGTCCCATCACGACCTCTAAGGTCGGCCGGGGATGTCCTCTTGTGAGTGTCAACTGCCCGTGAAGTTGTTACAATGAAGGTGCGCAGGGGGGCCTTCTCGGTCGCTGCCCCACAATTATGGAACTCCCTCCCCTTGGAGATCCACCTAAGCCCTACCCTGTTTGTCTTCCAGAGAAGATGTAAGTTCTTTTTGTTTGGCCAGGTGTTTGACAGGCAGGAATAGGGTTAGGTTGGGGGATTTGGGGATGAGGATTGATGGGCGGTAGGTGGGGATAAAGGATGGGATGAGTGGGTGGTTGGGATGATGTTGGAGTTCTAAGAGATTTTAATGTGTTTTATTGTATTTTATATTTTTAATGTTGTGAGCCGCCCTGAGTCTATGGAGAAGGGTGGGGTAAAAATGTGAACAATAAATACTCCAATGCCAGGGAACTGAGCCAGCCACTCACTGACAATGGGTGTTAACAAATGAGATGCTCGCCCACAATAGGCCACACCAGGTGGGTGTCTGCCTGCTCATTTAGGTATTCATCCCCACTGGCCACATGGCCACGAGACACGCAGCCCCCGCTCAATGAGGTTTTGAACATGTGGAGCCCACTATGTGGGCGAATGTGGAATACTGTGCGCCCCTGTCTCTGCGTCCCATTGATCATGCAGAGGGGAAGAACACCTGCACGTGCATTAGGTTTGTCGCACTAAACGTGTGAGTGGGGACTGAATGAGGGGTGCCTGTTCATTAGACTTCACTCACTAAACATGTGAGTGTTGGACTGAACACAGACTTCAGCAAGCTATCATCTCATCTGTTTACACCCAACATCTTAGGGGTCTTCCATTCAAGTCCCGATTTAGCCTGCTGCTGCTTAGGTTGGGTGTTGTCCCAGGCTCCCTGCCCAGGGTTATGTGGCCAAGAGAGGCTCAGCAGCTCTACTGTTCCATGCAGCAGCTTCTTACTCCCCCAGTTCCCTGCACAGGCCTTGCCAGCCCTTGCCTTAACAGCAGTTACACGGGGAGCTATTGACCTGCTCTTCTAATTGCCTGACATTCTGCTTAGTAAACCCTAATTACTGGCGCTGGGATTTAAATGGGAGGCTGTTAAACCTGGATTGACAAGCTATGGCCGCAAACCTAATTAGAGGCATTCCTTGTGCATGGCACGGACCAGTGCTGCCTCTATTGCCATAGCAACACATGTACTGTGAGAAAGGAACCATAGGCTTCAAACAGCCATATGCACTGGCCTCTTCTTCCTGCTCTTGTTTGGGCATATTTCCCTGGCAGGGCCCTAGCCAGCAGAATAAGAATCCTGCCTGGCAGATTTGGGGCTCCACAATGCTGTGAAGTAGGGGTATTCATATTGCAGCCAGTGCTGAGCAGAGACAAACCCTAATACAGAGACAGCATGTTGTGCACCCCACATCCTTAGCATATTGCTGCCAGTCCCACCCTGAGCTGCTGAGATCACAGGGCTGGAGTGGATCTGATAGAGGAAACAGGGCTGGGGAGTGGTGGAGTGACAGGACTGGAAAAGGAGAATTTTCCTCTCCTTGCCTCACAAAGCCACATCTGCTGACTCTCCAAAATGGCAGTGGCACTGCCCACTTGTCCAGGTTTCGAGACATTGAGTGGCGCAGGGGACTGATCTCTCCTGTACCCTCAACTAGGGGTGAAGGGATTTGTTCTCTCCATTCCCCCTGCCTGCCCCTAGAAGGACTCAAAGCTGCTCTCTTCTGGCTGGTTCTGGTACCCTTAGCCAAGCAGATGGCTGAGTGGCCTGTGGGAGGCTTAGGGCGTTAACAAATGAGATGATGTCCATCTGCTCGTTTATTTGGTGTTTGCCCCTATTGGCCACATGGCTACCACCCACCAGACTCGCAGCCCCTTCATGGCATGGTCCTGGAGCGTGCTTAGCCCACCATGCAATGCAAGCCAATGTATGCCCATGTCTCCACATTCCTTCAATTAGGTTGCATGCAACCTCCTTGTGTCTAAGTCCACCAACACCGTTGAGCCGCAGGTGAAAAAACCTAGAATGCTCTGCTGAGCTATCACTTCATAAATGATCTGGAAAAAGGATTAAAGATTGAGGTGGTTAAATTTGCAGATGACACCAAATTATTCAAGAGAGTTAAGACTCCAGCAGACTGTGAGGCACTACAGAGGGATCTTGTACGACTAGGTGAATGGTCAATAAAATGTTAAATGAAATTCAATGTTGATAAGTGCAAGGTGATGCACAGAGGAAAAAATAATCCTCACTACATACACAATGCTAGGTTTTGATTGGGGTGTAACCACTTCTCTCAAGCCTCTGTAGCTGACCACTGTTCAAGATGGGCTGCTGGGCTCGATGGACCATGGGTCTGACCCAGTATGGCACTTTTTATGGTCCAGCCCCTCTCCCCACTCTTGCTCTCACTGGAACACATGTAATGTCTGCCTTAAAAGCCCAACGCCTATTTTCTAACATGCATCCTCCCAGCTCCTCCTGGTTGGCAGTACATGCCTGACGCTTGCATGTACTGTTGCATTCTCCATAATGACTTGTGGAGGATAACCATCTCCAGGAATATGGCTTAAACTGACAGCCAGGCAACAACCAGCACCACTACAGCTACTGCCCAATCTGCCATAGCCGGATCCTAGATACACCTCCCCCACCTCCCCGCACCCCACCCCACCCCACCCATCATTCCCACATGCCTTCTACGAACACTCTGCCACAGCCGGAACCGGGGGAGGAGGATTAGGAAAATGTTCCCCTCCCTATCCTGCCACCCAAGCGGTCATGCCAAGGTTCCCCCAAAAGGAGTGGGCACAAGAAGAAATAGTTTTAGTTGTTTTATTTTCCATAACGCATGTCTTCTGTGCTTCTTTGGATGCTTGAGGGGAGTTGTGCAGAATGGCGATATGACATAGCAATATGCCACTTTCCGGGTTGAGGATTGGAAGGGAAGGGTGTGTGCTGTCTCTTATACACATCTAGATGTGTATAAGAGACAGGGGGGGAGTGTGATGTGGGGGGGCTTTTAACAACCTCCTGTTTTGATCTGTTTTATTTAGTTTTAATGTTTATTTATTACCATTGTTTTGTAAGCCGCCCCAAGCTGCTGTGTCAGGAGGGGCGGGATATCAGGGTTTTTAAATAAATAAATAAATAAATTAAATAAAGGGAAATGGCCACAGACAAAGGGGGGGCGGTGCTGGACATTCGCAATGTATCTGTCTGCATGCCTGTGCCCCTGTGCTTCCTAATGCCATTCCCAGACCCAGCTAGCCTGCCAATGCCATAGGAAATGCAGAAGCTGAGGCTGGCTGATCTGCAAATGCCACTAGGTTTGGAATGCACAGGCAGCGGTTTGTAGCCAGCTGTGGAAATGGAAAAGTTGCCAGCCGGGTGCTAAGGGGGACGCAGATGGGCCAGAGGGAAACACAGTGACAGACGAGAAACATTTTAAAAGCCTTTACTGATACCACAAAAAATCATTTAAAATAATTTGTCCCCTGGAGTGATAGCCCAGAAGAAAGCAACAGCGGTGGCAGCTTCTTCCTATGGTTTGCTGTGGCTGTGAGTTATGGCAGGGAATGGGATACTGAGAAAGGGAGGTTGGGGAGGGGAGCATGCTAGGGAAGAGCACCTGCCCATTTATTAGGCTAATCACACTAAACCTGTGCATGGGGGCTGCATGGGGACACAACAACTATACCCAAGGGGTTACCTGTTTATTAGGCTCCACACACTAAACATGTGAGTGGGGACTGCTCAGACCGAACCCGGAATGCAGCGAGCTAGCGTCTCATTTGTTAACATCCTTGGAATCTCCCGCAGGAGCAGCTATTTTGGGGGGGCTCTCACATGTTACACCATGCATGAAAAACCTCAGGCCCATGGGCCCAATCTGATCTGCAGCCATTTTTTATTTGGCCCTTTCCAGTTCCTGGATCTGGCCCATGAATCTGGTCCCTACCCTCAAGTGATGAAAGGCCTGGGGGAAGACAGCAGAGATGAAGACATGCACTCAAGGATAGGGGATGGATTCACGGCAAAGACTCTTCCCTTCCTTCCCCCATCCTGAGCACCCCCAGTTCCTATCTGGCCACAAAGATTGTATTCATTTTTCAAGTTGCCCATGGGAGGGAAAAGATCCCCCATTCAAGCAGTACACTTTTAGCCTGGATTCCTATGGGAAAAAAGATGTGTGTAATCATACTTTGTGTGTGAGTATGGTCTTATGCCCCTCACTTAATAACTTCCGGTTCCACATACTCAGGGGCGGATTGGGAACTCAAAGTGGCCCGGGAGAATATAGTGTTAGTGGCCCTGTGCCGGCGGCAAAGCCACCAGGGCGCTGGGAACGGGCCAAGGGGGCGTGGCTTGGGAGCAGGCAGAGTGCGCCAGATTTGAGTCCTATCAGAGCTGTGTCCCCAGACTCAGCTCCTCAGCAGTCTGGCAGGAGTGAGTGGGAGGTTATGGGGGGCTGGCAGGGGGGGGAGACTGCCACTGGTGGGGGTACTGGCCCTCATTTCAGTGCTCTGGCTCCCCAAATCACTCCGTTTTAGTGCTCAGTGGCCCCCAACCGAAAAAATCACTGTCCCTTGCTATGCATTCTACAGTAAGGATTCTTCATTCCTACACCAGCTGCACTAGTATTCAACAGGCTCTGTGTTTAGCTTAGCAAAGGGAAGACTAAGAATTCCTACCACTCAGGTTTAGCTTATCAATTCTCCCCTTAATCTTCTCTTTGCTAGGCTAAACCTGATTGGAAGGAAGTCTGGTAGCAAAGAGAAGACTAAGGGGAGAATTGATACCAGACTTCCAATATCTACATTATTGAATATTAAGGTCATTCCTTGCACCTGTAGTAATGCTGCACTGGAACACAAGTAAGGAACAGCCTTGAAGGAATGCACCCTTTCCGCTAACGCACAGCTGCCTTCTCACACAACTCCCCTGCGACAGTTGAGCCTCTTGACAAGAAAGAGACCCAGCTCCTCATAAGACTACGAATTCTAAAATTTATAAACTGGCCTCCTCACACACCCCTACAGCCAGTCCTTCATCAACCAGTACCAGTCCTTCATCCACAAGCCAAGCCAGGCCCCACGCAAGCCAAGCCAGACCCCAGGCCCCACAAAGCCCAGCCAGGCCCCAGGCCCCCACGCAAGCCAAGCCAGACCCCAGGCCTCCAAGCCAGGCCCCCACAAGCCC